>CBVK0100190244.1:0-62013 GCA_900067695.1 Picea abies | reverse complement strand
CAAAGTTCGCATGAGTTTTCAATGTCATGGGTCATGGCAGTCTCTAGGTGACCCTTTAGCTTATATAAGCCATTTTCTTCATTTCCAATGACGATTGCTTCATTTATGGTTTCTCTTCTAGCCCACATAAGAACTTCTCCATCTATAAAGGCAACTCTATAGCCTTTCTTGTCTAAAGCTGATATGGAAAGTAAGTTCTTCTTCAAGCCTGGTACATAGAGTACGTCCTTCATCTTTATTGAGTTTTCTAAATCTAGCTTGTAGTTTGATTCTCCCACTCCCTTGATGGGATATTGGTAATCATCTCCAAGTGTTACTTTTTGAGAAAACTTCTTTTCTGAAATACAAGAGAGAGTATTTCTCTTACCCGTCATGTGCTTTGATGCACCACTATCAATGAGCCATGTGTCCTCTCCAGGTGTTACCGATCCTGAGAGGGTCGAGATCAAGACATGGTCCTTGATCATCTTTGTAGGTGGCTTTTCATCTTCGAATATGTGGGCATGTTGCCTCTTATGTTTCCTCTTGTATTCTTCTCGTCTGACTGGACAGGAATTCACCTTGTGTCCCATCTTATCACAATAATAGCATTGTATAGATGAGAGATCTTTTTCCTTGCGTTGTCCTTTCTTCTGAAATCTCCTTGGATGAGATTCTTTGTTATTGGATTTGTTTGATGGTTGAGGCTCTCTATGAGTCTTCCTTTTGAGGTAGGGTTTCTTCCTTCCTCCTTTGGTGTGGGTGGCTAGGGCTTGATCATCATCCCTAGCTAGTAGAGCTTCACGATTCGCTACTCTTGTTTCTTCTTGGATGCATTCTTCCCATAGGCTGTCGAACTTCAGTTTCTCCTTTCTGGCACATATCGTCTGGATGAAAGCATCCCAAGGTCTTGTAAGACCATTTAGTGTCGTCATTATGAGTTTGTCTTCGTCTATGGTATCTCCAATAGCTTCTAGTTGTCCTTTGAATTCCGAGATTCTGGAGAAGTATTCCTGAATCATTTCTCCTTTCTGCATCCTTGTATTCTTCAGTTGAGTTCTAAGATTCATCTTCCGGTTTATGTTCTTTCATTCATATAGTCTGGTCAAGGCATCGAACATTTCTTTCGGGGTCTTCTTTGGATGACACATAAGGGATCAAATGGTCCTTGATTGAATCTGCAATGATTCTTTTGGCCCTTATTGTGTCCTTTTGATGCTTTGTCTTTTCTACGGCATCGTCGGGTTCCGGTACTTCGTTTTTTATGAATCTTGCTAGGTCATTCTCTTCAAGAATGAGGCCAATCCTATACTTCCAAGCACAAAAGTTTTCCACTCCTTCTAACTTGTCAACAAGCTTAATGCTTGCAGACATCTTTACCTGGAGCTAGGAAAATGACCAAAAAATGAAAGTGCTCAAAATCAAAAACTGAACTTACCAGGAGATGCGCTTGGATGAGGCGAGCTACCTGGTGTGTTTGGATCTGAGAAAATCCAAATTTTTCCCCTTCAAATCTGATCTGCGGATTTTGGTACTGGTGCTTCTAGTACTTCTGGTACTTCCGGTACTGGTTTTCTAGTACTTCTGGTACTTTTGTGAAACCAGGGTTTCACTTTTCGGGAGATCCAGCCACTGAAAAGGTGCGTTGAAGGTGCCAAAATGATCCTTGGAGCAGGACGCAACTTTCTAGGTGGTTTGAAGCTGAAAAGCTTCACTTTTGAAAAACCCTAATTTGCAGGTACGACAGCAGTGACGTTTTTCTCTTGCGAAATATGCTTCCTACAGGTTGGCTCTGATACCATGTTAATGTTTATGCCATTACTATAGTTCTTTGCATTTCAATAGATAATAGCAACATAAGAACAAGATCACTAAGAAATACACATTCACAAGAGACACAGCATTTATCCTAGGAAACCCTAAAACCCAGCAAAACTTCCTTAATATAGATAGCCAATACAATGCTAAGAGATCTCTATGCTAAAACAGAAAGTCCTCTCCAAGATATGCGCCACTCTCTCTCTCCTTTGCCAGTAACAGATCAGAACATGTCTCTCAAACTGAGCAAGTGAGTTGTGTTCAAATGAGGCGCTAGCCTCCTTTATTTATACAAGTTTTGGCACGTGTGAAATGTCTCTTCACTGGCAGGGCCGACTTCTCAATCTGGGTGGGTAAACCCACCTTTATTATATTTTTGGGTCTCTTAATTAACTGCTAGGGACGACTTCTTATTCTGCCTATTACAATTGTCTTTTGACAATTCCGCAAAAGGGGATTTGGTCCTATTACAATATCCGGCATGATCAATCCACAATGGGGATTGATCCTATGAATAAAATATCAATAATAATAAGAATACTCTTTGCAGTTACATTATTTCAACACATTCCAACCTTCAAAATGACATAGACCTACAATGAACCCTCACGCAACAGATCCTCTCAAGCCTAGAACAATTCAGAAGTTGAACCCAAAGCAGGTATGAAGCAGAAAATTGGATAGAATTGTCCAGAGTTAGGCTAGGGTAAGCACAAGGCACCACCAAACCCTAACAAAAAGGGAGGGTCTTGCAAAAACCTGAGTCAACAGCCTCACACCTAAGGCCAAGCCTCCAATTGTAGAAACAAGATATTAAATCCCAAAATCAGATGTGGATTAATGAATCTCACTTCCTCCTTATATAGCCTTTGTCCTTGCTTGACCCCTTCTCATTTTTTTCCACTTGTCACCTTGTGAATGACTTGTTCTTTAGGTCGACCAAAGGTTATTTTATTCCCCTTTTATCCTCCTTTCTTACCCAATGTTTCCTTTAAAAGTCAACGTTGCCTCCTTGGTGGCTTTACTTAACCCTATAGCTCCCTTTCTTGTGGGACTATGGCCTATGGGGAGTCCCATTAGACCACTACGTCCTCCCTCCAATGGGTCAAAAGGGAGGGGACATGACAGTCCTCCCTTCCTGAGATTGCTTGTCCTCAAGCAACCGCAAACCAAGATGCTGCAAAATATGCTCATTCTTCCACGTAGCATCCTCTACTGGCTAATTCCTCCACCTGCCACGGTACTCCCTGATCACTCTGCTCCTCGGTCTTCTCTCTCGGTCACCTCAAGAGTCAACAACATTCATACCCTCTCATCTAATGCAGGTAACTCAGTGGGAGTAGTAACATGTGGTCCCCACGTCCTCTGGAGGCATGATGCATGGTAAATACCACGTCCCTGGCTACCCTCTGTCAACTCTAGCTTGTAAGCTATGTCTTTGGCTCCCTGAATCACCCTAAAGGGACCAAAGAAGCATGGCCTCATCCTCTCAGCACCACCTCTCCTCCATGGAGACGATCTAAGTGGTTGCATGCTCAAGTACACCACATCTCTGATATCAAACCTATGCTCCACCCCGTGCCTGTCCACACACATGCTATGTCGATCCTAAGTGGTCTGTAAGCTATCATGGGTGGTGTCACTGCAATGCTCACCCAAATGTAACCACTCAATCCACGACCTCACATAGTCATGAAAGTACCTCTCAGTTCGTCGGTCCACCACCATCGCCTGACCAACCGCCTAAAGGTAATCACTAATGCTGGGAGTAAATCCTCTACCTGTCGATCTGATCAACCTCTGCCAAGGAGGTAGCTTTGTCATTCATGCTGCCCCATACTCCCATGTGATCAGAGGAAAGTGCATGAGCCCTGTTGGCTGGTCAATCAATATGCTCTGCAACCTCAGTGAATCTGTGATGTAATCTGTCCACAAACTCTCCCATCCTTGTCCTAGAATGGGCAAGGACTGCATCAACCCAACCTGAAGAGTGTGCCCCGACTTGCTCTGCTGCCAAGTCATACACTCTCCCATATGTCCTAACACAACGTCCGCTAAGTCCCTCCATGTACAACTCTCTTGGACCTGCTCATAAGTGGTGAAGTCACCAGGGTCCCAAACTACCCTGTATGATGCGAAGCACCCTCCACTCATAGCACTGATTTGCCCGATGCTCAGAAAAGAACCTATTAGACTATCCCTGATGAGCCAAGCAATCATAAACTGTCAAGACTCGGTCAACTCCTCATAAGACTGCTCCTCCAAGCAACCAATCATACGCACCCCAAGAGTAAACTCTGGAGAATGCAAATTGGCCATCCCATCTGTGTCAGCAGCCCCTCTATCCACAACTGCAATCCCAGGGTCCCAGGCCAAATGCAGAGAAGAACCATCATGTTGAGGTTGCATCCCTCCAATCATCATCGTATGACCGCCATGCTCAAACTATGTGTTCCTGTCTTGTAACTCCCTATCATGGATCATACTCAGCCAAAGTCAACACCTGTCAATCCACGACTATCCTCGATCCTGGGCATCATGAGGTAAAAGAAAAATGCCACAACTCATCTCACCTCATCCCCATCATGATGCAGACCAATCACTACCTCGGCTCCATCAGTCGTCAATCTCATCCAAAGCAACCCATCACTCTGATGAATGCTTGGATCCCACCACCATATTGGAAGTCTACCACCCCCAGTGTTTGCTACATGGGCACTGCTCCAATAGAGTCTAAAACTCCCACTATGCACCCTGTACACTGATCACCAAGTCCCAATGGATGGTCTTTGTCGCTGGTACAAGGCTATTTGTCCCACTCAAGTGGCTTAGGGGTTCCTCCCATGTCTTGCTGAGGGCATCAAACCACAACAACAAATGCATCGGCAACTGTCTACCATATTGGAGAGTGACTAATGTGTTGGTCAACCCCCAAGGCATGACCAAGGTCGCCTGATGATATCTAGGAGTGTTTGACTCCCTAATCCTCATCTGCTAGCGTCCTTGATGAAGCTCGATCACCAAGGTGTATGCTACTCCCCGAGGCTCACCCATCCACTCTCTGATACTGGGTAACCTCAAATCAATGGTATCCTCGAGGCCTCTATCAGAAGGTCTCCCTAGATGCAACGCTCCAAAGCTCTGTTGCACACGATTGTATGCCAATGTAGTCCCCTACACACTGTCGCACACCACTGTGTCGTCCTGTACCATCCGGTGTCCCGTGTGCACTATTGTCCCCAACACTCTACTGTTGATGGTTGCATTTGTATCCCAGAGTGTGTCCATGCCTGTCATGTACCTGTCCACCCAATCCATGTATGCATATACTCCCTCGTGGGCTAGTCCCCAAGGAAGGTGCTCAACTATCTCATGAACCTCTAATGTGCTCTCCGAAAGAAAGCGCTCATGATCCTCGCATTGCCAACTAAGAGCGCAATCCATGCTCTCGAAGCCATAACTCTCCTCGAGTATCGACAACTCAAAATGATCCTCAACCTCACAGTCCTTGTCCTCAACAAACTTGAGAGCAAGGTCCCTATCCATAGACCACTGCAAGTAGTCTGACTTCAGTTGTTCTAGTGCTTCTTTGTCGATGCACAACTGAGCACTAGTGACTCCACTTGCCACTCCATTATGTCTCTCCTCTATATAAACTCTCCACATAAGATCCTCAATGAATCTACGAGCTCCATCGGTCCTGGTCAAGACCTGTGTGATTCGATCCTCGGTCACCAACAAGCGATCCTCCAAGTCACGCAGTGCTAACAGTCTCTGTCCAACCGCATCCAAATGGCCTGGACCGTCATCTATAAGAGTGCTCTCCTCATCATCATCACTCGATGCACTTGGTGATGCCATGCTATGATGGGAGTCATGCGTGATATCATCCTCCACACATGACTCCTATGAATAAGGATCCATGTCCCCTGGCAATCTCTCCAACAATCCTCCGTCATATGAGGGTACCATCATGCCCTCATTGTCATCATGAGTGTCATAAGTGGGATGGGACGTTGAATGCTCATCGTAGTGGGGTGCTAGCACACCCTTGTCATCATAAGCGTCCTCAACGTGTCTGTCAAAGGTGTTGGTGTCATGGACTGTATAGGCCAATGTTGATGGTGCACAAGGTGTTGATGTGTCGTCATCCTCATAGTCATCATAGGTAGGGCAAGACGTTGCCCCTCATTACCAGTGACAAACCCCGCTAACCAGCTCGTGTCCCCAGTCTCATTAGAGACTATTGTTGGGTCTTCCTTTATGTTCACCTCCTCATCATGGATGGATGCACGCTCCTCCACAAGGGAATGTGCCTTCATCCATTTCTCTTGTTTGTCACTCTTCGATTTTCGTTTTATGTCATTGAAAGAATCCTCGTCTAGATCTTTGGGCCATCTTCCATACTTGATGGTGCAATAGTCTCGAAAAGACATAGCTGCACAAAACTCTTTACCTAGTGCTAGATACTCCAGCATGTACTTGCCTACTGCTAGTTCCCACTTGATTTCAGCCATGAGCTCCTTCTTGGTCTTCATCTTTCCACCCTCAGTATGCTGTCCTTGACCTCAGTTAACTGCTGCAGACTTCTCTTTCACTGAATATCCCTCAGGCTGGCAAGATCACCAGCTCCTCTATTTATGCTAATTTTAGGCCCTACCTTATGCTATTATTATTGGAAACCCGTGTGCTTGACTAGAGGAAGCTTCCACGTCTAATTTTGGTTGATTTCTTCAAGTGGAAGGCTCTATTCATGAAAGGTGGGGGGGGTGCACTTTTGGAGAAGGACTCATGCACTTTATTTTGGACTTTATCTTATTTATTCTTTCCTAAAGAGAAGTGCGCCCTAGTTCAAGGTGGAGTTGAGTTGACATTTTACACATGCATGTGCTAAAAATACTAAGAGGAGGTTAGAGGAAGGATAACACACTACTCTTGGGGGCACTTGGCATGCATACAGGGTATATTTGGCAGGTTTGGAGTGCCCTAGTTGGAGGAGATTATTTGGAGTTTACTCTATCTTCCTCCTACTTTCTACCAGTTTCTATTCTTATCTATCATTCTATTCAAGGGGTATTTCTTTTGTTAAATCCCACTCTCATTCTATAAGATTGAAAGAATTGCTCTTGGTAGATTGATCATTACTTTTCTTGATTCTTCCTATTCTTTTCAGCTAGAGGGTGGGTGAGCAAATCCTTGGTGAGAGATTGGAGGTTGCTTCCATGGAGAGGCTCTGATTGTATCGTGGTTCTATGTGGTGGTAAAGCTGCTAGGAAGGATCCTATCCCCTTCAACTTCTTTGAGTATGTAAATAGGATCTCTAGAAATTGTATTTACATCTCTGCAATAAAGGTGAAATACTATTGGCCGCCAATTTATCATTCTGGATGTATTAGTTTACTTCTTCTAGTCTTTTTCGAGTTGTGGAACTGAACTTTAGCATCTGCTTATGCGATTTTCTTCTTTTCTAACTCCATAACCCTTAGGATTCAAGCACTGGTCCATTCTTAAAAGAAACATCATTTATTTTGCCTTTTACAGCAGTGATACTTGCAGATCTGTAGGTTAATCTTGCAGATTTGCATAGAAATGAGATATGAGTTGGTTTTGGTAGGTTAGCGTTCATATTTTACCTTCAGACCATCCAGGAAGTCCCTCTTGTGGCTAGCACGCACTAGCCCGAAGCGTAGAGGAACCAGATCATGGGGACAGTGATACAATTCCTAGTTACCTTGTTACCGGACGATTATAAGTGCTAACACTCTAGATAAAATTTCTGGAACTGGAGGCTTCTCTCTCCACCATCCAGGACTTGCTGGATCAGATCTTAAGCTCTATTAATTTCCCTCTGCACAACATGTTTCTGGTTGCTCCGGCCATCATGAAAATTCAGGTGACTCTTTTCAAGACTCCACCTCGACGACCCAAGTTGAATCACTAGCTAGTGCTCGGTTAGGGCTTTCAATTTTATTTTGGTATATCTACAGTTTGTCGAGTTATATTGTTATTAGGTCAGTTTATCAAATGGCATGCCTGCAATTTTTGGAGCAGAAGGATTTGGTTCTGTTTGCACAGTAGTTTTGAGGACTTGCTGACATTTTCATCTGAATTTAGACATCGTTAATCTAAAAATTGTAATGAACATTTTTAGGTAAAGCCATGGCTAGTTTTTGATAAATATACATTGCCATTGTTGTGAAAAAAAATAATTGGGTACGCTATATTGCAACAGCAATAACAAAGTACATATAAAAATAATGTGATAATAAAGGAAATACATGAAGACGGGAATGATGCATAAATGATTGGAGATAGCTGTATTTATATTGAAGTACTTGTCCATATGAAGCTGAGCTGGCCCTATTTACATGCCCAATCCAAGATTCCAAACACTGACGTACTCTTAGCCAACCTACCTCTACCTACGATGGGTCACTAAGTTGCATTAACTGAATTTGACACTTAGAATTTTGACACAATAAAATATGAAGTTATGTTGTCCCTTTCAGTTTTTTGGCCTGCTTAGCTAAAGAAGTAATGTTGTCCATTTTAGTTTTTTGGCCTGCTCAGCTAAAGCCATGCATTTACTCTGCCCTATCTATCATTTCCACCTCGCAGGTCACTAAAGCTTATGCAATTTTTAATATAGAAACTCTCCCACATTATTGCATATTTATAATATGTGCAAATGTACAAATGCCCTGGACATCAAAAACAGGACCTATGGCTAAATTATTTTCACTTAGTGCACTCAAATAAAGTTGAAAAAATATTGATGTGGTGTCAGGTTGGTCGTGCTCTGTTTAGGAATTATCCATAATCAAAGGCACTTGCTTTTTATAGCAACGTTTATGGATAGAAATAATACTTAAAACAGTTCACATTAGTGACTAGGTAATTACATGACATGTCTTGTCAATGGGTCTTGGTTTGATGGTAGAGTGAAGGTGTTTCATACTCTCACCAAAGTTCAAATCCTTCAAAGACATGTTCCACCCTTCATTGTCCATGGGTGATTGTCCATCTCAACCATGCAAACAGGCCGTTTTATGTGGATGGGACTCGGTGCATGTTCTGGACGAATTCCGCAGAATAGATACCCCACACGTGACAACTCAGCAGAAAGGATTCTTTCAGAGTGTTGTAAACTGGGTACATTACATTGTTATATTCGCCGAATGGAGAAGGGCACCCTTGCTGCAGTGATAATCGGAAGCACCTTGTTCAAAACAAAAGACAAAATATGTTTTCATTTTGATTAACTAGAGCCTTGAAGTTATGCTTTTTAAAGTTCTCACGCATCTAAGATAAAAGACCTTCAAAAATGTCATCCAAATACACTATAATCACATCCTATCTCTAACTCTTAAGGACTTTGCTACATTGCTGACTGCAAATGGAGCTAACATGGTTGCTCTATATGTAATGATGTTAAAGGGACTAATGAAGACATCTGGAATAGCTTTTTCTTAGTGCAAGATTGTCCCTACAATATTTTATCAGTCCCGACGTAGGACATTCTCTTGGTTTTTCATTTCTCCAGGTAATTTTACTTTTGTTGATATGAAATGGTTGGGAAGATCAGCCACGAAAGGTTCTGATCAATACATGTGCAGAGCCTAGAAATAATTTCTGGGCTATTTATTGTCAAATAGCTATTTTGTGATCAAATTCTTAAGCATCAAATTCACGAACCAGCAAACTGTTGGAATAATGTAGAAATGATAGGCAGATTGCTAGGGATTGGGTTGATGTGTTCCGTTCATATTTATCATGGAGAGGTTTGAGATCCACACTTCATGGATCTATGATTTGGTTTGTTGTGACTATCTCACCTATATATTGTATCTTGATTTCATTAGATAATTGAATTGGTTTTGACCATTCCTTTGTGTGAGCGAGCCTTTTGTGCTCTGCTCCCTTTGCCTCTCTGTGTTTAATTTAAGTCAAACAAGTCGGATTAACAGTCGACTACAGACTTTAACTTGGAAGTTTTCCTACAACGCTGGGATGTGGATTTTGACCTAAAACAATCTATTTTTCAGATATTTTTGCAAATGGGAATTTTTAAACGATTTATCCGCTTCATTGTTTGGCTTTGATCATGAAATTATGTCATAATAGAGATGGTTAGAGCAGTAAACGTACGAAGTAACGCAAGAGCATGAGCGCCCCCACAGGCAATGGTGGAAATCTGCAGAGACGACAATGATTCTACCAATTGAGGAAGCCATTCGTCCTCTTGTCGTCCGGTGGCCAGCTGACCGTCTGTGCCTGCCCCCCAACTCCACACCTCGTGCTTCTGCTCCTGCTCCGGCTCCGGCTCCGGCTCCTGCTCTTCCATCACACAGATAGACCAGTCCATGCAAGATTACAACACTCTTGAAAGACTTTGTTGGATTAAATTTATGATGTCTGGGAGTGTGTATGTAATTCTAAGAAAGCTTTCAGTTGTATGCAGCCGTTTATGGGGTTATATTCCATGACGTTTTATAGCAGTTTGTAGCAGTCAAGAATGGCGAGATTCGTCCAGATTAAAAGAAATTGTGGAGTAGAGAGTCAATTCCATTGTCACCCTTCACATGTTTTTGTGTACTTACTAAGGAATGTTGGCATGAACTTCCATAAATATCCCCCAAGCAATAGTCTCGCATCTCTCAAGTTTGAAATCTCATAGGTGGGTCTTTAATCGCAAATAAGCTTAAATCAATAAGAAAATACATAACCAATAGTTAAATGGTTAATGGTTATTCATATGATATGAAATCATTTTTTGGGAGTGATATTTAAAATTGAGTGTAATTGAGTTTAATTGGTTAAGAACCCATAGTTTTCACATGTAAGGAAATAGGTTAACGATCCAAGACCTAGAGGTACTTAGTAGGGGTGGAAGTCTACCCCTTACGAAGTATTGGCGGGTTATTTCCTGACAATTTAGAGCACTGACAAATCTTTGATGATGAGAGTCAGATTCTACGTTTCCTCGAGAACGGGGGCGAGTTTTCAGAAGCTCATATAAACTTACTAGCCGAAGGAACAGATATTAAAGTTAGAGACTTGCCTAATGATTCTCTACCAAAAAGGTTGGCCTCTCTGGAATGAATGTTTGATCGAAATGACATGTACAAAAGGAAGTTGACAAATAACCTAGATGATGAGGTTATAGAGTTTAATATAGGTACTGACGCGTCTCCTAGGATAGTTAAGCTAGGAAAAGGGATGACCCTCGCTGAGAGGAAGGAGTTATTGGCCCTCATCAGAGAATTTAAAGATGTTTTCACTTGGTCATATGGAGACTTGAAAGCTTACTGGGAAGATGTCATACAACATGCCATTCCCCTAAAGGAAGGTGTGAAACCTTTCAGGCAGAAACTAAGGCAAATCAACCCAAAGATCGCACCCCAAGTTCAGAAAGAATTGCAAAAGATGGTAGAAGCGGGGATAATTGAGCCTATCAGATATTCGTCTTGGATGTCTAACCCTGTAATTGTTCGGAAAAAGACTTGCAACATCAGATTGTGTGTTGATTTTAGAAACATGGAACATCTATTGCAAAGGGTCACCGAAGCAAAGATGATGTCTATGCTTGGCGGTTTTTCAAGATACAACCAAGTTTTGGTTAAGAAATATGATCAACTTAAAACTGCTTTCACAATTCCATGGGGAACTTATAAGTATTTGAGTATGCCTTTTAGACTCACCAATGTTGGATCCACCTTCCAACGTGCTATGGACTACGCTTTCAGGGATTCGAGTGGAAAGCTTATAGAAATCTATGAGGACGATTTGATGGCCATCTCCAAGAAGAGAACTCAACATATTCAACACTTATGGATAATTTTCGAAAGATGTAGGGAGTATGGTATTTCTCTCAACCCCAAGAAATCAATTTTTGGTGTGGATAAAGGAAAGCTGTTGGGGCATATAATTTCTAAGGATGGAATCTCGGTTGATCCTTCCAGGATTGAAGCAATCAAAAAGATTCCCCTCCCTAAAGACAAGAAGGCCTTGCAATCTTTCTTTGGCAAGATCAATTTCATAAGAAGGTTCATCCTGAATTTCGTTGAAATCGTTAAACCATTTAATCATTTATTAAAAAAGGATGCTCCTTTCGAATGGGACGACGATAGTAAAAGGGATTTTCAATGTATTAAGGAAGCAACAACAGTCGCACTTGTCCTAGTAAGCCTGGATTTTAATAAGACTTCATCATTTTCTCCTTTGCCTCAAAGGATACCATTGCAGGAGTCCTCTTATAAAAAAATGATGGAGGTGAGAAACCAAATGCTTTCGTGAGCAAGGCACTAAGGGACTCATAACTGAACAATACGATCACTGAGAAATAGGCCTATGCTCTTGTCAAGTCTCTGAAGCAGTTTAGAACTTATGTCGAATACAACAAGAATAGAGTTTGTGTTCCTTATCCAACAATGAAGGATGTCTTGTCTCAGCAAGATTGTCTTGGTTCAAGGGGAAAGTGGGTGTCATAGATACAAGAGTATGAACTAGAAATAAAACCAACCAAAATAATCAAAGGGCAAGGATTGGTCAAAATGTTGGCCAAAAGTAATGAAGAAGCTATCGAGATGGGAAAGAAGGGGCATATTAATGTTGTTGCAAGTGAACTTGAGGAGGATGAATGATATTCAGACATCATTTATTATTTGAAGAATCTTACGTGCCATGATCATTTGGTGGATCATAAGAGAAGAAATCTAAGGCTCAAAGCCATGAAGTATTGTTTAACGCAAGATGGTCTTGGATGGAGGAATCAGAATGGAGTAATTCTTAGATGTGTAAATAAAGAGGAAGCATAAAGGTTGATTTCAGAGCTTCGTTCAGGATACTGTGGGGGTCATTTTGTTGCCTACACCACAACTCATAAAATCCTGAGGGCATGTTACTATTGGCCTACTATATTTTCCGACATGCATTGATATGTCAGATCTTGTCAGCCATGTCAATTCTTTTCAGGAAAATAAAGACTACATGCCCTTCCTTTGAAACCAGTGGTTGTTGAGGCGCCTTTTCCACAATGGGGGTTGGACTTTATTGGTGAATTTAAGGACAATTATAGTAATGGTTACCGATGGGTCTTAACCACTACAAATTATTTCACCTGATGGGTAGAAGCCATCCCAACAAAGAGGGCAACAGAAGACATGGTAATGAATTTCCTTGAAGAAAGAATAATTACTAAGTTTGGTGCTCCTGCCAAGATTACTACTGATAACACCAAGCCTTTTGGTTCGATAGTGTTAAATGAGTTTTGTTTCAAATATGGGATCATTCTGCCACACTCCTCAAACTATTACCCTCAGGGAAACGGGCTAGCAGAATCTAGCAACAAGAACATCATGAACATTGTAAAAAAGATAGTTGGAGATAATAAAAAGAGTTGGGATGGAAAAATTAAATACACTCTCTGGGCGAATCGCACAACAACTAAGACTTCCACCAGGAAAACCCCTTTTGAACTAGTTTATGGGATGGAGGCAAGGTTACCTATAAATCTCCATATTCGAGCTTTGCAGATAGCTCAACATTTTGCTATTGATAAAGAAGCATTACAAGGAAGGATTGATCAACTCATAGAATTGGATGAGTCCAGAAGAACGACTTTCAATCAAATGGAAAAAAATCAACATAAAGTTGAAGGAACCTTTGATCGCAAAGCGAGGCAAAGGGTTTTCAAAGAGGGAGATTTTGTCCTAATGTGGGACAAGAGAAGAGAGAAACCAAGAATGCATCAAAAGTTTGACAGTTTGTGGTTGGGACCTTACCAGAACAAAGGGAAATCTGGGGTTGATTCTTTCTATTTAGCCACTATCGAGGGGAGAAGGGTCCCATTGCCAGTCAATGGGTCTCTTCTCAAGCCCTATTTCCCTTATGGGACTTGATCTCCATGGGCCTTAGGCCCCACGTAAGTAGGTAGGTCATTTTGCTTTCTTGCATTTGCATTTTATGTGATCATCCTAGTTTAGTTGCATTTGTTTCATGCTTTGCCTTACATATTGCTTTATTTGCATCTATGCATAGTTGTTATGGTACATTTGCTTGAATCATATTACATGTTAGTTAGAATTTTTTGAAAAAACGCAAAATTTTCTTTTTTAGGAATAGTTGTTAGTTTTGGATTTTGAAGTTTTGATTATATGAATAAAGGGTGAGCAAGCCACCCCTCGATGCTCTAATATTTTTTCTTGAGTATGTGTAGGCACATGTCTTACCAGGAGATGTTGAGGCTCTCATGTACTCTACGACGAGCACATGTCCCCGCGTAGGAACCAGATGTTACCCCCCCATGCTAGGGGTAACTAAGGAGATTATGTCTCGAGGCCCGCAGGTTGAAGACATGGAGTGTCGAGAGCCAGATGACCAGACATAGCCATTCCTCTCACCACACATCACCACTGATCTACAACAACAACGTCCACCACACCAATCTTGGCCCACAAAGGACAACATGTCTTGCTTCATGAGATAATAAGTCTGGTCTCATGGTAAGTGTCATTTTAATAATTGAAGCATTTGAGCATGTTGTAAAGAGCCATTTCGTGATTATGAAAATGTTTATTTGGAAATTATACCTTTTGTCTCATTTCAACTTGGTGGTTGACATGGTTTCCTAGTAAGTGGGTCACCCTCGGGAAAAGGGTTGCTACTAGGGGGTCTCCTTGAAGGGTCATTGTAGCATTCCTGCACATACTTGTCACTTTCCACACCTCTTCCCTTTCGTTTCCTCATCTTTTTGGTTTTTAGGCTTATTGACCCCAAGAAGGGCTTGTACCTCATTTCATGGGAAGAAGGGGCTAAAGGCCTAGAGGTGTTGTAGCTAGCAAAAGTTAAAATCCATAAATTATCCCTCTAGATGCTCACCCTAAGGTCCTGGGAGCAATGAAATGCTTCTCCATAAAAAATTGAAGGACCTTTAAAAAAAAGACAACGCATAATTAATAAATGTCTCGCTTGCTAAGGGAATGTGTTTGTGGTGTATTTTACTTTCCTTGAACATGTCACTCAATGTGTTCCTAGCTCCAAGTGGCATTGTGATGCTCCTTACTTTCCATTACCCATAGCACTTAATGCTTTGGACCATAATGAATTAATGGCACATAAAGGGCTTGGAAAAAGGTTGCATTGCAAACGAGGAATGCAACACACCCTCCACAAAGGCACCCATAAGTGAGATAATATGAACCCTTGATGTGTTAAGAACCCCATGCCCAAAAATCGTACCCCCATCCACCTCATACTCATTACATGACTTAGAGAGGGTCTTCTTGGGAAACACTCCTTGACTTGGGGGTTGATATACCCAATGGGGCACCATGAAAACCCTCCCATACTTAAATTTGGCAAATTTTATAAGGTCTTTGAGCATTTGTTTAGTTTGAAAAGGGGGGATTTAATGCACATGTTTGGGTGGTTGTTTTATTAAATATGACTTACTTGGCATGATACATGTGACTTACAAACCCTTGGAGGGCGTACTTGTTTGTCTTTGCATGACCTTTCTAGGTGAAGACCCATTCCATGGAGGAATTATGCCATTTTGACCTTCGTGGGGGGTTGAAAACCCCAAGGATGGGCAGAGGACCTCAGAGCTCTTGTGCACATGAGGTGATGAGCGTTGCCTTTGAAGGCACCTTGACAACACTAAAGGATGACATCATAGCCTTCTTTACTTGGACAATGGCCTTTGGAGGCCTAGGACGTCACCTTCAAAGCCTTGATTTCATGTGGAGGCTAGGGTTTTGGTGGGTTGGATGGTTCCAGACATGATGTGATGTGGTTTGAAGGAAGAAGATGCATGATGATGACACTCTAGCTCGTTAGAGATTGACACATGGCCTTTGGAGGCCCAACGATTTGCATCTTGAGGCTCAATGTCACCCTTCTAGGGCATGAGGTCACCTTTTTGAGGGTTTTACTTTATGCATTTTTTATTTTTGTAAGTTGTAAAGGAAAGTAAAGGGGGTCGACCCTCTTTTAATTTGTTGTTGATGACTAAATGTGGACAAATTGATTTAGATGGCCTCATATAAATAGAGGCCATCTCATTTTCATTTTATCACCAACTCACTTGAGAATTACATAACTATTGGTCGAAACGTTCGCCCTACTTGGGCAATTCACTGTCTATTGTCTCTTGTGCAATTGGATGCTCTACTTGTCTATTGGTGAAAGGAAGGCTAGTGATTTCTCTTGCATGCTTGTTCTTGGCAATTGTGGTGGAATATCTTGATAAGCAAGGGTTTTGTATGCCATATCTTAGATTAGGTAAGGAATTTCTGCAATTTTGTGTGTTTCTTCTTGATTTCAAGGTTAATTTGTCTAACACGTGGAGGAGTATAAAGGCATACACCCTCCATCAAGGAATTTATCTTCATTGTTATTGAAAATGGTTTTAAAGGATTGCTAGAAGGAGTAAAAATGATTACACCCCTGTAGCAAGACCTTGCTAAGGTTTGTTTACTCTAAGGAGTAAAAAGGCTTATGCCCCTAGAAGAGTAACAAACCCTAACTCACAAACAAGAGACTCCATAACCCAATATATAAGGCACTAATCTTTTTCATTGGAGATTGAATATTGTACATTGGTAAACATGATTTCAAGGAGTTTGAATTGTTCAAGTTTGGAATTAAATTTTACTTGCTTTAAGTTATCTTATGCCCTAAGGGCATCTTAATTTGCCAAGTAATTAAGTTGCTATAACAAACATTAAGCTATATCCATTAGGGTTGCAACAAATTTACTCTCTTTTACTCTCTTACTCACCTTTTCTACCGTTAAAATTTACTTGCAAGTTGTCATAATTGATCTATTGTCTAAGAGTTATTGTTTGGGTGGATTGTTTGTTGATTTTAGTGGCTAGAACTTGTTGTTGTAGCAAAAAATTTCTACATCCATAAGGTCGTTATAAAATTCTACTGATAACACTTAATAAAAACCCTCTCTTGCTATCAAAGACTTGGTTTAAATATTGGAAGATTATCTACTAATTGCTAGCTTAATTTTCCAACATCACACATTTGATTTTGATTGTTTAATTTGTCGTTGTTATAACTTCATTACTGCTGAAATATATCTCCATACTGCTGCAATTTTGGGACAACAAGGTTTCTTGTTGATTCCCCATTGGTTTTGAGGCTTTTTTATCATCATATCTTGTCTTGTTTGGGTAGGTCTAACATTGTTTTGTAGGTACATGACCTTGGCAATCATTCACCAGCTCCGGAGACTCTTTCCCGAGCCTCATTCTCATATTTAACTTTGACCTATAGGGGTACTCTTTAGTGTCTTTCCATATTCCATCACAATCCCCCTATGATCACTGGGAAGCCTCCCTTGTGTTGGACTTGTCCTTCACTAAAACAAGGGGGACATCTATTGAGGTGACAGTGATCAGTGTTCACAATTGTGTCACACATTTGGTGTTTGGGTTGAACTTTGCTCAAACTACAATCTGTGCAATAACATCATGTAATGTCATCCCCATTTATTAATTACAAACATCATGTAATGATTTCCTAGTGGTATTATGTACATGCCTACAACATAGTGTTAATGCACTAAACCCCATTAGAACTCTGCAGTTAAGCACGCTCGTGCTAGAGTAGTATTGGGATGGGTGACTGCGTGGGAAGTCCTAATGTGTTACACGTATATGACATTTTATAAACTTAGACCAATTTATTCCACATGCATCATGGGAATTATTCTCCTCTCACACTCTCATATATAATTGGGGTGAAGGAGGCCCTTTAAGCATGCAATGGAGTGTGATGTAAAGCTTTTTGCGAATGAAGTGTAGTGAACATCTCTTTCTCTTCATAGATAAGCTACCATATTCAATCAGTTTTTGTTCTACATTGTTTTTCTATATTATTCATTGATATAAGTTGGGTTTCACTATATTTCTATGTTCTTCGTTATATTTTCATTTGTATCTCATTTCTTTCTCAACATAATCCAGGTCAATGGTATCAAAGCAGTTTTCTCCTTGCCATTTCTCAAAGCATGTCCCTGACGAGGTCAGGGTATAGAGAGTTGGGTCTCGACCTAGTTTCTCTTGAGAAAAACCATTCTTGTCATCCCAAGCGACCTCCCATGGCAGAAGAAAAGAGAAATGATGTTGGGTCTTTTAATCACCTTCCTAATTTCTCAAGAAGATAGTTAGAAAGGTTGTGCATTTAATTATCAATCTGGGTCTCGTATGAAATGTCATGCACTATATATGCAAGGACAACTATTCTTTCTATGTGTTGTATTCATAATTTCAATGATTACTTTTGTGGTCGGAGTATAGACAATTCTCAATCTATGGCAAGGTTCTACAGAAATCCACACTTGCAAAAATAAAAACACACATTGCAGAAATGAAAGCATATTGACAAGAAAGTAAATCACTCAAGAAGTGGTGGGCTCCTTAGCTCCCTGCTTTCAACCACCTGCAGGTATTGGTAAACTAATTGCAAAATTGAAAATCTAAATTACTTTTGCAGAAATTGAAATTCACACCACACTTGTTGAAAATGAATCACATGTGCTGAAAGAAATTGATTAACTACTTGCTGGAAAATAAATTAACTAAGTCCTTGAAATCAGAGCCTAATCTTTGCCAAGATGATCCATGTCATTACTCAAACCAACAAATATAGTCATTGCATTAAGCACAATTATTCAATGGCATAAAAGATAGTAACCCAATCTGAAATGTGTTTATTAGAAACAATTGAATAAATGAAATCCAACATAAACACAACCTCGCATGAACGATTTGAACCAAGAAACTAGTTACATAATTAAATTAAATAAATCTTACGTGAAATTACAAGAAATCAAACAACCATCTAAGCTACACGACACTCTGTTCTAGTGGAGTGGGCCCTACTTCCATAGAACAAAGTGTTGGTATTTATTTTACATTAGCAACCATTTCAGAAACGATTTAAGAGTCATCCTTGAATAATGGAGAGAGTGCTCTCTTTTATACATAAATTCAATGGAAACTAGAAATAACAAATATCTAAATAAATCCACTTATGAATTTAATAAATCCATAGTCGTTACAATAATTTATTAAATAATGAATAATTTACATGATCATTGCTAACAATTAACAATTAATAAATAACTTTCAAGATCTTTTGCTAACAATTAACAAATAATAAATAACTTCCAAGATCTTTTGCTAATAATTAGCAAATGATAAATAACTCCAAGATAATTTGCCCAAGAATTCCAAGATATTTTGCTAATAATTAGCAAAGAATAAATAACTCCAAGATCTTTTGCCCAAGAATTCCAAGATTCCTGGTCAACCACTCAAACCAATAATTTGTCTTGGAATTGCAAAATTATCCATATCTTTGATTTTCTTGGACTAATATTATTGTTGCATAAATCCATAAATGAAAAATATGTGACATCATGGCTCACGGTTTCGACGGCTCAAGGTTTTCGATGTTAGCTCACGGTGCCGACAACTCAAGGTTCCTTGGACGAATTGTGACACTATTCAAAGTTGTAGCACGAGATTTGTGGCACTATTCAGAGTTGCAGCATGGGAGTAGTGGTGAGTTGCAGCAAATCGTGAAAACTTGATTTCTCAAAACAGACGATCTGGGTTGTTGATATATTTTGAGGATAAACTTATATTGACTTAATAATGTCTCATATGAAAAAGCTCAAGGACCCACTTCCTAGATCTTTAGTTATATAAGTAACAAGTTACAACAATGATGATGTAGGAGTAGCAATAAATTGGAGTAACAACAATCAAGAGTTGCAACAAGTTGCAACAAATCGTGAAAACTTGATTTCTCAAAAAGTACAATCTGGGTTGTTGAAATATTTTGAGGATAAACATATTTTGACTCAATAAATCCTCGTGCAAGAAATCTCAAGAACCCAGATAGTGAATCTTCAGTTGTAAGAGTAATAACAATGACAATTGGTTATGCAACAATCACAAACTAAACCATATTTTCAAAGATACGTGCATAGTATGTTACCTATCTACTATTTAACCATAATTCATATGAAATACTAAAGAAATGTAATGGAAAACACCTCGATTCTAAATCTCGCATATAAGCATTAAAATGGATTAATATGCATTAATACGAGGTTATGGGTAAGCAAGAAGGGATTAAAAATAAGGAAGATGATGTAAAAGGATGACAATTCCATGGCCCAACAGATGATGTAAAAGGATGACAATTCCATGGCCCAACAGATGACATAACAAGAGATCATTTCAAGACATTGCTCAAGGAAGCTCTCGTGCGATAGAGGAATGAGATCATGGACGACTTTGCTCATATCCTTCAACGACTATCAATGGTGGCCAAGGCATCTTCGACAAACAACCATTTTGAAGGTTTGACACCCTTTAAGGTACAAGTCAATTTTGATATTCCCTTATTTAAAGGCCAAATAGGTGCAGATGCTCTAGAAAAATGGATGAATATGCTAGAAGGTTATTACTCTGTCCAAATATTTTCCGAGAGCAAAAAGATCACCTTCGCTCTCCTTAAATCCCTTCCCCATGTCAAATCTTGGTGGGAAGGTTACAGGGAGAGATACACCGCGAATGAATCTATTCCATTCGGGAGAGAACCCACTTGGGTAGCCTTTGTAGATGCCCTCAAGGAGGAGTTCTATCTTGTCGGAAATTATGATGACCAATACATGAGATGGATGACTATGTGTTAGAAAAGAGACCAGACGGTGCCAGAGTACACTAACATCTTTCATACCTTGCGCTCAAAGTTGGGTATCAAAGACTTCGAGCGGCACTTAGTTTTGAAGTACTGCAGTGGTATGTACAGGTACATCCAAACATAGATGGATTTCTTGGACATCTCCTCACTAGGAGTTGCTTATTGATATGTAGTCAAAATTGAGCAAAAATTCAAGCAGTGGAGTAAGCGGGAGTTCGAGTTTGAAAATATACCACAATAGAAGCATGGCAAAGGCAACGTTAACTCATAGAGGGAAGGATATAGCAAGGAAGGCCAACCTCAAGAGAGTCATTCCAATATGCAGGTAAAGAAGGGTAACATGTGTTGATGTTAGTGGTAGCATCATACATGTATTTTCACACAGGTCTATGTGTCTAGATGTGTGGAAATCATCCAAAGCCTTCTACTCTTGAATTTACTTTAGTTAAAGGAATTATTAAAGTAATGTGTTTTTATTAATTAATTATGTAATTAGTTAATTGAGTTATTTATGAGACATGCTAAAAGTACTTATCATGTAGCATGTAATCTAAATCTCAAAGTGAGTGTGAGAAGTAATCTCAACCGTAGATCACTTTGGAGATTAGAAATAGATTGTAAGTCATGGTTATAAAAGCAAGGCTAGGGTGAAGGAGAAAGACACTTGGCTTGAAAAGTGTTGAGGGAGTCAACACAGAGTATTGGATCAGGAAGGACCATGATTCATGATCTTGGATAGGTGAAGAAGGACCTTCATATAGAGATCATGCAAGTCAAGGAGAAGAGAGAACAAAGGCATACGCAGGTGGGTTTCAGTAGAGGAAAGTCACATGAAAGAGTCAGATTATACAAAGTTTGTCATATGAACTTTCCGTACATATATGTTGGTCATAGAGAAGACAATCATGGACATCCACGAGTCTTAGTGAGGAAAGTCACATATATCCGCGGGTTATTGAAAAGATAGTCGCAGATGCCTAGAAACGTGTACCAAATTTGATTATACATCAAGTTAGCCCTTGCCAGGTTAGTCTGCAGTTGTATTTATCTCAGTGGGCCATTATCCTTGTTACAGGAGCCCTAATTTTAGCATAATAAAATCATTCTCATAACTGGTTTTCCCTCAGGGGTTTTTCCAGGGGTATTTACCCAAAAATTATGGTGTTCATGTGTGCTTGATTTGGTTTCCTAGTTTATGTCTCCACTGCATGATATTGAGTTAAATATTTCAGTAGTGTATTGTTGTTTTGTGAACTGCTAATCTGATTGCAGTAAGGAAATCACTAGATAACAAAGTACCTAGGTGTTGGAGTAAGAATTTCTACATGGTATTAGAGCTCATGCTCTGAAGGGAAGCTAGATCATTACATGAGCATTTTTTCGGCAACAGGTTATTTCTAGGGCAGTTTATTAGGTATTAGGGATGCCAGCAACACAATTGAGAGTTGAAGACAGATTGGATGGAGCATCCAACTTCCTAGCTTGAAAAGCAAGAGTTACTTTGGCGTTGAAGGAGTATGACCTTTGGGAGTTAGTGGATAAAGCAATTACTCCACCGACAAATCTAAAAATTTAGATACTCACAACAAGAAGGAGATCAAAGCAGAAAGAGTCCTCCTAGATTCTGTGAAGGATCATCTAATCCCTCACCTAAATGAGAAGACAATGGCCAAAGAGTTGTTCCATGCCTTGGTAAGTTTATTCCAAAGTAAGAACATGAATAGGAAGATGATCTTAAGAAATAAACTCAGATCGATTCAGATGTCTAGATCAAATAATGTTACCAGCTACCTCATGAGAATCACATAGGTGCATGATGAACTTGTATCCATAGGGGAGAAAACAGAGGATGCAGAGCTCGTGAATGTGGCATTAAATGGACTTCCCAAGTCATGGGAAACATTTGTCAAAGGAGTTTGTGCTTGAGAGAATATTTTGTATTGGGAGATACTTTGGGATGATTGCATCCATGAAGAGACTCGGGAAGAGTCTAAAGGCAACAAGCAGGGACATAGTGAAGAGGACTAGGCCCTTGTTAGCAAGACAAGGAAGGGAAAAGGAAAAATTTTCTAGTAAGAAGGGTAACATTGATGGAGGATCATCACAACTAGAGAAGAAGAAGGACTTGAGTAAAATCAAGTGCTTCTCATGTCATAAGAATGGGCATTATGCATCTCAGTGCCCGGAGAAGAAGAAGAAGGGTAATGAAAAGACGCAGACAACAACATCAACAGAGAAACAACTTGATGAGTTTACAAGAAAAATTGATAAGTATTACTCAATGATTTCTTGCCTTTCTACTAGCACTACAACAAGGAGTGTTTGGTTCTTGGATGGGGGTGCATCTCGTCATATGATAGAGGCACGAGAGCTATTTAGCAGTTTGATAGAGAAGGACTCAGAGGTTCATGTGGAGCTTAGTGATGATGCTAGGTATGCAGTGAAGGGAGAGGGAACAATTATGTTTTAGCTTGAGTCAGGAGGATCATTAGATGCCCATGATGTGCTTTATGTACCAATTTGAAGAAAAAATTGCTTTCAGTATCAACTATGGAGGACAAGGTTTTTGTTGTCAGTTTTCAGGGGGGGCAGGTACTCATACATCCAAAGAAAGCTAGCTCGGACAACACAATTGTCATTGGTTTAGAGAGGGCACTTTATACAGGTTGCAGGGCAAGCTTATTTAGTCTTTGGTACATAACAATGAAAACCTATGAGAGTTGTGGCACAAAAGGTTGGGACACCTACACTATAGGGAAATGTCGATTCTGAGGGAGATTGTTATAGGTTTTCTAGAGTTCAGTATTGAGCAGTAGGGAGTGTGCCCTTGTAAAAAATATCAAGGTTGATTTTTCAAGAAACAAGAGTAGGCCCAAGGGGATCTTGGATCTTATCCATTCATATGTGAGTGGGCCAATGTTAGTAGGATCAATATGGGGATCATCATACTATGTGACATTTATTGATGTTTTTTCCAAGAAAACCTGGATCTTCTTTATGAATACCAAGGATGAGGTCTTCAGTCAGTTCAGAGAGTTCAAAGCTCAGGTAGAGAACTAGACAGGGATGAATGTTAAGATCTTAAGTTCAGATAATGGGGAGAAGTACACCTCCAATGACTTCAAGCATTTCTGCAAGGAGGCATGGATCAAGAGGGAGATGATAGTCTCAGACAAACCTAAAAATAATGGGGTTGTGGAGAGAAAGAATCAGTCCATCATCGATTCTGCCAAGGCTATGATACATGATCAGGAGTTGCCTATATTTTTGTGGGTTTATGCATGTAATACAACAATGTATGTGCAGAACAAGAGTCCTCACAGGATATTGGGGGACAAGAATCCGAAGGAGGCATTCTCAGGGGTGAAGCTAGAGACAAGATATTTGAGGATCTTTGGTTGTCCAGTTTACATCCACGTACCAATGGAGAAGAGGATGAAGTTGGAGCCTTCAAGATAGAAGGGTAAATTTTTGGGGTACAATGAGACCTCAAATGCTTACAGGATCTTTATTCCAGCGCAAAGGAAGACAATTGTGAGTAGAGATGTGAATTTTGAGGAGAACTTAACATCTAGGAGTACTCATGAGTCATCAGTAGTGATAGAGGACAAGGAGCTACAGGATTTAAAGGATGAGTAGCAGTAAACAATTCATTCTTCAGGTGGAGAGGAGTTATCCCCTTCCAACCCTATTAGGAGACCCAAATGGCTAGTACATACATTGAGGGATTTTGGTGAGGCTCCTATGAGTGTGGTCAGAGAGTGCAGGCCTCCAAATAAGTTTTTGAACTATATGGATCTCATAAGTAGCATCATTGATGTCGAGCCTTCTAGTTTTGAGGAAGCAACAAATCGACAGGTATGGTAAGATGCCACGGTAGAGGAGTACACCTCTATTATGAGGAATGTTGTTTGGTACATAGTGCTGAGATCGGAGGGGAAGTCAATTGTGAGTTACAAGTGGCTCTACAAGATCAAGCATGCTACAAATGATAGCATAGAGAAGCTCAAGTTGACGTTTGTGGCTAGAGGGGTCTCCCAGAAAGAGGGAGTGGACTACGAGGAGACATTTGCTCCAGTGGCCAAGTATGCTTTTATTCAAGTTGTTATTTCTATTGCTTTAGTTATGAAGTGGAGGATACATCAGATGGATGTGAAAACAACGTTCCTCAATGGGATCATTGAGGAGGAAGTATACATAGAGAAACCTTAGGGCTTTGAGGTACATGGGAGGGAGTCTCATATGTGTAGGCTTAAGAAAGGCTTGTCTGGACTCAAACATGCACCTAGGGCATGGTATTCCAAGATCGATGGATACTTGCAGAGTATGGAATTTACCAAGAGTGAGGCAAATCCTAACTTGTACTTTATACTAGTTGGAGAGGATCCTCTCATCTTGGTTTTGTACGTTGATGATTTATTTATCACAGGTGCAAAGAAGCTTATTGCAAGGTGCAAAGCATATTTGGCTAGTGAATTCAAGATGAAGGGCATTGTCTTGATGCATTATTTCTTGGGGTTAGAGGTATGGCAAGTATTAGGAGAGATATTCCTTGGACAAGGGAAGTATGCAATATAGTTCTTGAGGAGATTCAAGATGGAGGAATGTAAATCGATGGCTACACCTATGATTACCAATCTGAAGAAGATTGACTCTTCAGATTCAAAGTTGGTGGATCCCAGGATATACATGTAGCTAGTAGGGTTCTTGATGTATTTGGTCAACACCATACCAAATATTTGTTTTGTTGTGAACACCTTGAGTCAGTTCATGGTAGAGCCAAGGCAGGTGCATTGGATCACAACAAAGCATGTGCTTAGGTACTTGATAGGTGCAATGGAGTATAGATTGAGATATCTTGAAGGAGATGGACTAGAGTTGCAGGGATATACAAACTCGGATTGGGCAGGCAATGCAGTAGACAAAAAGAGCACTTCGGAGTGCTGCTTCAGCTTGGGATCAACAATGATTACTTGGTTTAGCAGGAAGTAGACTTATGTGGCACTCAGTTCAACAAAGGCAAAGTATATGGCATCGAGTAAGGCTAGTTGTGAATCCATTTGGATTCACAAATTCCTTACATGTTTATTTGCTCAAGAGTTGGTGCCTATAGTGATATACTGTGATAATCAAAGTTGTATAAAACTCTCTGAGAATCCAATATTCGATGATAGGTTCAAGCATATTGAGATCACATATCACTTCATTCGAGATTGGATCTAGAAAGGAGCAGTGAAGCTTCAATATATTTCCATAGATGATCAGGTTGCAGGTATTCTGACCAAGCCCTTAAAAAAAGGGAAGTTTGTATTCTTCAGAGACAGACTTGGAGTGGTGCATAATACCTTTCTCACTAAGAGGGAGTGTTGATGTTAGTGGTAGCATCAAACATGTATATCCACACATGTCTATGTGTCTAGACGTGTGGAAATCATCCAAAGTCTTCTACTCTTGAATTTACTTTAGTTAAAGGAATTATTAAAGTAAACTGTTTTTATTAATTAATTGTGTAATGTAATTAGTTAATTAAATTATTTATGAGACATGCTAAAAGTACTTAGCATACAACATGTAATATAAATCTCAAAGTGAGTGTGAGAAGTAATCTCAACCATAGATCACTTTGGAGATTAGAAATAGATTGTAACTCATGATTATAAAAGCAAGGCTAGGGTGAAGGAGACAGACACTTGACTTGACAGGTGTTGAGGGAGTCAATAACAGAGTATTGGATCACGAAGGACCGTGATTCAAGATCTTGGATAGGTGAAGAAGGACCTTCATGTAGAGATCATATAGGTCAAGGAGAAGAGAGAACATAGGCATACACAAGTGGGTTTTAGCATAAGAAAGCCATAGGAAAGAGTCAGACTGTATGGAGTTTGTTGTACGGACTTTCTGTACATATATGCAGGTCATAGAGGAGACAGTTGAAGACATCCATGGGTCTCAGTGAGGAAATTCCCAGATATTCGTGGGTCATTGAAAAGACAATCATGGATGCTTAGAAAAGTGTGTTATATTTGATTGTACAATAGGTCAACCCTTGCCAGGTTAGTCTGCAGTTGTATTTCTCTCAGTGGGCCATTATCCATGTTACATGAGCCTTGATTTTAGCATAATAAAATCATTCTCAGTACTGGTTTTCCCTTAGGGGTTTTTTCCAGGGGCATTTACCCAACAATTCTGGTGTTCATGTGTGCTTAATTTGGTTTCCTAGTTTATGCTTCTGCTGTATGATATTGAGTTGAATATTTCAGTAGTGTATTATTGTTTTGTGAGCTGCTAATTTGATTGCAGTAAGGAAATCACTAGATAACAAAGTACCTAGGTGTTGGAGTAAGAATTTCTATGACGAGAAGTCTAAGAAAGACACCATAAAGTGGTGTGAGTTCCACAAAATCCCCTGGCACAACATCGATGAATGTCGCTTGAAGCAGTCATTGGTGGCAAAGCTTAAAGAAAAAGAATCAGAACCTGACTCATAATTTGATTCATAGCACAATAAATGGAAACATATCATCGATGCAGAATCCATTGCTACCATCATGGCCACAACAATACAACCATAAGAACCAGAGGAGCTTGAGGAGGGGGAGTGCCTCTTCCACTTGCAGATGTGGGTAAAGGGGACCCCATTGCATTTCATTGTTGACAGTGGGAGTCAGAAGAACCTAATCTCAACTAAGGTTGTCAAGAGATTAAGGCCACCAATTATGTCAGGCCCTCAACCATACACCATTAGATGGTTAAGAGGGAGATGAGACATCTGTGTTAGCCAACAATGTCTCCTGTCCTACAAAATATATCCCTTCAAGAATGAGGTACTATGTGATGTTTCCCCACTTGAAATATGTGATGTACTTTTAGGACAACCATATATGTGGAAACATCATGCTATCTATGAGTCTCATCCCCACAGTGTCATTGTTACTTTGGGAGGTCAGTTCTACGGGGTATCAGAGGTAGCTCCAACCACTGCCACTTCATTGATCTTGGAAAATAGTGCCGCAAAGTAATCTATCAGACCACAAAGTTTTCCCTCTTCACGATCTAGTTAGATGGTGAACAAAAGGTCACTATGACCATTATAGCCTCGATCCAAGACCTTTCTATACATCATAAGCAGGTTGACAATATTGTAGAGGAGCACAAATATATGTTTTCATCTATACGGGTGCTTATGCACTGTAAAGTCAAGAATTCCATTGACTTGGTGCTTGATGCTCCCTTACCTAATGGTCCAATCTATAGATGCTCCCTTCTAGAGAATGAGAGTCTATGTTCAACATAGCTCTATTGGCCATGACTCTTTTCAAGCGTGCCTGAAGTTCTAATTATTAGCCCCCATTGATATAGATCTTGTTGTTGCATCTTCATCGACAGAGTCCTCCCACACTTAGACCAAGGCAAATCATGCAACCAAATTTTTTGAATGGATCCAACACCTCCAAAAATAGGTTCATGACATCCTTCAACAAGCTAATACCAAGTATAAGCAAGACAACTACTTCAACAATACAAGTGGCTCACCAAATTTCAAATTCAACAAAATTTTTCCCATATCTTGAGGGAAATTGACACAATAGGGACCATTGCTTCCTAAGGGGGGAGGAATGATCCAGGTGGATCTCAATGGCCATCCACCTTTTCCATTGAATCAACATTTTCAAGCCTGTGGTTTTGATAAACTATGATATTCACCCTTTTGATGGGGAATGTAATGTAATGCCATCTCCATTTATTAATTACAAGCTGTTACACGTCAAAATTGCTAAGTGTCGCATTGTCCCTATCAATCGTCGTAAGTGTCGCATCTTCCCTACAACTTTCACAAGTGTTGCAAGTTGGTCACTAGTGTCGTAAACGATGTCCAGACATGATGCTATGATCATGACACTAAGGAAGCACTTATAACATCTCACATGACAGATTTGAAGGAAGAGAACTGGTTTACTGGAATCAAATAGCTCTTGACACCTGAAAGAGACCCTGAAACAAAGGTTTGGAGGGGGAACGCTCCCCTACTTCAGCTGCAAAAGCGCTGGCGCTCCCCTATCATGCTTCAGGGAGCGTTATAACGCCCCTCAGGCCCTTCTGGAGGAGCGCTGCTCATCTTGAGAGCGCTGGTGCTTTCTCAAGGCTTACCAGGGAGCGCTACAACGCTCCGATGCCCTTTTCTGAGGGAGCGCTCCCTATTCTGGGTCAGTTGTTAGCCCGTTGAGGAGAATAAGGGGAGGATCATTCGAGATTAGGAGGCAGTTGTGCTCGAATTCTTGGTTTCATCAAAAGATCCCTGATCTAAGGAGAAGGTTCCCAACTGGTTCTAAACATAACTCAAGAGGTTAGGCCCCTCCCAACTTATATAAACAGGCTCTATGATGGTGGAATGGGAGGAAGAATTGAACATATGAAATTTATGATCTTGGAGGAAACTTACAGTCAGCCAAAGGAGAGTGATCAGTGAAGCTGTTGTCATCCAGGTTGTGTATCTTTCAGGAAAGGGTTAGACGAAGAGGACTTGACGAAGCTATCGCATTCGCATCTACGATTGTAAGTACTGTTTTCGTTATTCTCATTAATATGACATGATTGGCATGTTTCTTTCCAGTTTGTGTCTGTGTCTGATGTTACATGAACTTGTCATTTATTGATAGATCTTTTTTCAAGCTAATGTCAATAGAGTAGGAAGTGGTCGTATCTTGTTTTTTCCACAGACCTCAGCGAGGAGCGAAGGATTGGAGCGCAACTCGGAGCGTGCAGGGACAAACGTCGATTAAAAGGTACTTTTGTTATCCTCCCTTCTCATGCATTAGTTTAGATAGATTTGAAAGGAAGTCAGTGTCCATGTTAAGCATTTTTCTATCTAGGGTTAAGCTCAAGCCTTAGAGGTGATCTACCTGTCTGCAGGGAGATTTTCCTACAACACTCGGTATTGGTTTCATTTTTACACAAGCTTGAAACAAAATTAAACTTATTCTTATAAATTCCCAATGTAATTTCAAAAGGTAGGGATAACCATGGATGGTTGGTACTCTACCCCCATCTTGAAAAGCTAGCGAAATAACTCCAGAATGATAATCAAAGGTTGTATACATGCTCCCCCAAGCTTCGTTTCATTCGTCAAAATTGAGGGTGTCACCAATTTCTATATCAGATGGAGAAAAAGGATAAGGGCGGATGAAAAGAAGGTTCAAATACGAGACCTAACGAAAGAATTGACTTGACATCTGCAAGATCTAGCTAAAGAATCAAATCGATATCTATGAGATCTAGCGAAAGACGAATTTTTAGGAGAGGTGATTGTTTCATTTTTTAATGAGCTTGACACAGGAAAAGAACTATGCTCATGGATCCGGGTTCAATTCCCATATTTTTGTTTCATTTTTTAACGAGCTTTCTAGAGAGAGGAAAACTATGCTCATGACCTCTATTTAATTTTTTAACAAGATTTCTATAGAGAGGGAAACTATGCTCGTGACCTTTGTTTCATTTTTTAACAAGATTTCCATAGAGAAGAGAAACTATGCTCGACTCTGGGTTCAATCCCCAGATTTTTGTTTCATTTTTTAACGAGCTTGCTATAGAGAGGAAAACTATGCTCATGACCTTTGTTTCATTTTTTAACGATATTCCCACAGAGAAGTGAAACTATTCTCATAGATTTGTCTTGATCATGGCTTCCAAGAGGATAATACTCTGGAATAAATACATGTCAAGGAACAAACTTCAACCCTTGATTCCAGGATTTCTTCGCTGGATGAGAGAAAAGCACTTTGGAAGGAATACATGTAAAAGGAATCGATAAGGGTAGAGAGATATGGCTCTAATAGCCCTATTGAAGATATGACCATGTCAACTACTAGACATAATTCAGAAGAAGGGAGAGATTCCTTCTCGTGTGGTGTTGAACGGACGGGGTAGGTTGCTACATAATTTACTTGTGGTGTGGCAGACATCACTAGCATGTAATGACCATTTAGGGAACGTTGATGATTGACTATCAAATGAGGGTCAATGAATGAAAGCTGGTCGATTTTTACTATGTTTCCATTGTGAGGGAAACACATCACTCAAAAGAGAGTGGAAACAAAAGTTCTCATAACGTAGACATAGTCTCTCCCAAGGAGAAGGTTAAATTGCAAGGGGTCTTGAACTACCATCACATTGACGTAGAACATTTTCCTCCCAAAGTAGTTGGAAACTGAGGAAGGATCCCTAAAGGTTGAATAACACATCTGTCAAAGGTTAACAAATTCTGAGTCACGGGCACAAGATGTGGTGAACCAAAAGCTTTCCAATCATTCATGGATAAGATGCTAACAAAAGCACCCTCATCTATTACAGTGTTAGGAATATTCCTATTATAAACCTGTATGGTGATTTGGAAAGGAACATAAGCAGGAAGACGGGGTTCTGTCAAATTATTCCAATCAATAGAAATCATATGATTGCTCGAAGGGGGTTCCATCGGGATGGGAGGAGTGCCCCCTTGTCTAGGTGAATCAATATTAATGAGGTAGACTTGAGAGACATCCTCACTCTTTGAATGAGGAGTGGGATCGATTGGTGGTGGAACCAGATCGATCACTTTAGTTTCACTCCTCAAGGGAGGAGTGGGATTGACTAATGATGTAACCAAAGAAACCACTTTGTCACTCTTCATAGGAGGAGAGGGATCGACTGATGATGTAACCAGAGAAATCACTTTGGAACTCTTCAGAGGAGGAGTGGGATCGAACGATGATGGAACCATATCGACCACTTTGACACTCTTCAGAGGAGGAGTGTGATCGATAGATGACAAGACTGGATTGACCACTTTGGGTTCACTCTTTAGATGAAGATTGGGGCTGACCAATGACAGAACTAGATCAACTACTTTGGTTAGTGGTTCAACCGAGGATGAAACCATATTGACCACCTGATTAACTAGACTGACCGGGGATGGAACCAGATTGATCAGTTCATCAACTAACGACGGGTTGGGAGAAATATTACGATAACCAGTTGGAAGTTGAAGATTTTTCAAATGAGAAGCAACCTCATCCATGCGAGGCCAAAAGTGAGAGTAATGACCACCTTTTCATAAAATGTAAGTATATTTGACAATTGTCTTCTTCTTACCAACCTTTACATCACTAGTTGACAGGGTTTCACCATCATGTCTAGTAGGGGTTGATGACGTGGAGGACAACATTTCTAAGACCTTGGGAAGACCAAGTAAATCCCTCATAAAGTGGTCACCCTTACAAAGAATGAAAGGTAATTTGGGTTTTGGATTCTTCATTGTAGTCTTATCGACCTCGTTAACACTCCCAATATGATTAACAATAGCTGGTTGCTTGGATCCAACATATGATGTGGTTGGAGGCTTGGTCCCTTTTTTGTTCTTCTTATTCTTCTCTTTATTCTTCTTCTTCTTATAAACATGGCTACTCTCTTTAGAGATTTCACTAGGAAAATAAGGATAAAGGGAAGGAGACCTAAAATTTGAAGAAGGAGAAAGGTTGACATGAGGTTGATGTGTGGTGGCGTGCTTACATATGAATCACTTGGTGCATTTTATATTACCGGAGTGGAAAACAACCATACCGATAACCCAATTGTGAGACCTGGAAGGCTCAAAGTAGCGATGTAAGGAGGACCCACGTTTCCATAAGAAGGAAAAAAAAAGGGTTCCCCTAGAGAAAGGGTTTCTCCATTGGTAGTTCCAGAAACTAACACCATAAATAAAGATCCAACTTAAGTCCTATAAGGGAAAACAAACACCACACGCTAAAAATTAACTAAGCAAGCAAGAAAACAAAACCTTATCACAATGAACACACTAGTTGCTGATGAAATCCATCACGAGAATAATGTAAGAAGGGGATGAGACAGAGCGGGTGGAAAATTTACGTTGACGAACTGCTTAATAGACTTACACCCTAGTGAAATCTCCCACACATAATCATGAGTATATCCTCCAAGGAGCCTGAGTGAGTTTTCCTAACATCGATTCCAGGTACCGTGAATAATTTCCCCTCCATAGTCACCTCATGTAAAGACCCTAAAGAGATAGGCTACTAACGTTACCAATTACAACAATGATTCCTGGGGAAGCAATTGAAAGTCTGATCCACATGCAAGGGTAGGGTATCTAAGTCCTAAATCGCCTTGAGAAGGCCTGCATAGGATTTTCTTCTGAAGTGACCCCCAATAATATGCACAGTCTCTACACTAAGACCAACAAAGTAGGGTGAGTAACTCTGTCGGCCCTAATGCAACCTCATGATTGACCCTTGTGTTAGAAGGGATTCATAGGACAAAATCTAGCAAGTGGATTTAAACTCTCCCTATCCCAAGATTCTATGTTTTTTTTACATCTTTGGAAAGTTATCTTTCACACCTATTCCAAAGCCATCCAACTAATATAATGTAGGTTTTCTACTAGAAAATATAAAAATGTCTAATCAATTTTTATAAGCGCTTTATTTTAAGGATGTTTTTTACTCAAAAGGAAAATGGTGTGGACTAAATGGTGTTTTGACCAATTCTAAATAATGCAAAGAAATGAGAATCCAAATATTTCACTTCGATGAAAGATATATTACAAGAAGGAGAAAATTTTTATCATTCCTAGATGCACAGTGTCCCAAAATTTTATTAAATTCATCAATATCAATATCCTCAAGAAATGATCCAAAGAGACTCTACACCAAGACACGATTCTTAGCCTCCCCAAGAACTTTTTTAACAATTCAAGACCAAAAATGCCAAAAACCATGCAATTTCGCTACTTCAAATGCAAGCTAGTTTCACTACCCAAAAGAAAGAATGAAACTATCTTCTTTGTTTGATTATAATGTATAGAAAAATTAAATGCAAATCCTTTAATTCTCCACTTATTTCAATTAAAAGAAAGAGTTGGATGCAGATGCAAAATACATGAAGAAAAAATGGCTTCAAACAAAGCATGCACTCAAAGAAATGAGAATTTAAAGAAAACAAGTAGGAGATAACCCGTTCTAACAATAAATCAATAAAGGATTCAACAATAAACAAGCATTCAAGGAAAACAAGAAAATGCAAAGAAGAATCCAAGAAAAGACGGGGAGAAAGAGAAATCACTCAAACTATCCTGACAAAACAAGCAGCAAGAAAGAGAAATTTCACAATTTTGAAAACGTTTCAAGCTCCAATCAAGAAAATAGGAAGTGATAAGTACCAAATATCAACCTAAACAACTTCACAAACTAACATATAGAGTCTATTTGAAGACTTCTGTAAAACAGACTGCAACAATCTCAGCAAAAGAAGGCAGAAAACCTCCAAGAAAGAGAGTAGTGCTCCTTGACTCAACGGAATAGAGCGCTATAGTGTTCTATAAATCACTGCAAGGGGTTGATAGTTAGAGATCACCACTCTGATATTCACTCCAGGGTAGCGCTACCCTTCCCAGAAATTCAAAACAGAGCTAAAAAATTAAAAAAAACTCACCCAGAATTCACAGAAATTGGTGAAATTTCTAGTGAAGATGGGAGAAAGGTAATGGATCATGAACAAATAGTAAAACTGATATAAAAGGTGGGAAACATTTAGGGAAAATCCAAGGAAAGAAAAATCAATGTCGATCCCCGGTGGAGCCTCCAATTTGAATTTAACTAACTAATTAGAAAGAGAATAAGAAGGAAGAAAGTTTGATGCACCTTATTCCGATGTTTGTCCTCACTGCTCCAACTTGAGCTTGATCTCTGAGCTCCTTAGCACTGCTTGACACCTGCAATGGACATCAAGACAAATAAATCCTACTCTACTCTATAATATTAGTCCAATCAAATCCATATATAATACAAACATATGTAAAGAGACATAGGTTAGAAGGAAATAGGCGAATCAATATATTAATTAGAACTCTTAAAGAAATACTTATATACTATAGATGCATTTGCATCAACTTCCCCAAGTCCTCCTCGTCCAACCCTTGCAAAAAGATCCCAAAATCATCGGTTTGATATCTTAAAGATTTCTCCCAAGACCATACATTTGATACCTCAAATATCCATCATCCTTCCTTCTCCATGGAAATCCCTCATTATATAGGATTTGGAGGCTTAACAACCATGGAGAGGATCACTCATCAAATCCACTACAAAGGGATCTGAAAAATATTTAGGGAGAAAATATTTATTAAGGATTTTAGGGAGGAAATATCTCTCAAGTATTTTAAGGAGGAAATATTTCAACCATCCATGAGATCCTCCACCTTCCCTAGAAAAATAGGAAACCAAATGTGAGATGGATTCTGACACTTAATTAATTTCTTTTTCATGAATATTAATAATAATTCATGTGCACTTGGTATTTTGGCCTTCATGTAATATAGCCCTCCTCCACATTGACTAGAGATTGTGACATAGGTTATTCCATGGTGTCAAGGTGTATGATACACTTACATGACACTTACGATACTTAGGGAGATGTACTTAGGTGTGCAAATTTCATGTGTAATAGTTATGTAGGATTTTCAGAGTGTTATTTTGGCATTGGTCCTTTGTCACTGATCGAATAAATTGTTCTTTCTTCTTGGCCTTCTCGATTGACTTCAAAGGTTGTTTGGAGGATATTAGGTGTTTTTTGTTGTAGGTGTTGAGTAAGTTCATGCCATGCATTAATTGAATGTTGTTCTTTGAGACCCATTGTATTCATTTATCCTAGAAGGTTTAGTTTTTCTACTATTTCTTCCTGGTGTACTGTGGTCGAGTTCGGGCCAATCTGTTGTTATGTTTGTTAAATATTTTCTCTGACTTTCCCAAGACGAAGAAATGAATTGTTGGTCTCTATCTGTGCTTTTTGGCCTTCTCTCTGCCATTCTTGTTCTTATTGTAACAACTTTGTTTCCAATACTCTTTCTTTGGCTACCTGGTTTGTGACGACGTCTTTTATTTTTATGTCGGTTGTCATATTTCTAGTTTTTTATATGGTATCAATCATAGATTTTTGTGCTCTAAGTTTGTTCTATGTAGTTGCAAAGTAGGAAGGCCAATTAATTACCACTGAATTTAAATTTGTTTCATGCTTGGTGCTTTCTTATAAGTTTTATTTGATCTCTTTGAATTTGGTGTATTTTGAAGTCATGATGGTGGTTGTTTGTTCTTGAAGTTTTTGACTATCAATGACTACCTAGCTATGTTTTTTTTGCATGACCTCTATTTCCCATCAAATATGGTTGACTTGCTATTGACTTGTTGTGTTATATTTTACCAAAATTTCCACCAGGTATTTGAACCATGTCATGGGGTTTTCATTTTTTTTCAGCTCCTCGATCACTAAGTGCTTCTTGACTTATTCTTTGCACTCTTGTAACATTTTATTTTTTTCTTCCTTTGTCTTTGAAAACTTGATTCCTTCCTTGATAACTTGATTCCATCTCTTATATGTATCCTTCAATATAACTTCATATAATTCCAACATGTGTTGATCAAATATTTTCATTGGTTCAAATGTGGTTTCTGCAACTGAGCCTTATGGGTTGGATGGTCAAGTTGTTTTGATGATGTTTCTTAATGACTTATTCTTCTTACCCTTCTCTATGGATTTTGTTGAATTCTCTTCTCTATCCTTACTTTGTGTTGAATGTTGTTGGTGTGAGGATGTTTGGGTTTGTTCAACATTTCCTCCTTCACCTTACTTGTTCTTTTGTGCCTCATGTGTTTCTTGTTCCAAAGGGGGATGTTGATCCTATTGTGGACCTTGTTATGTGTTTTGATCCTTATCCTTAGTCAGGTTGAGAGGATGGTTTTATGGAATAATTTCTATGATTTTCTCCTTCCCTTATTTTTTTTCTCTACTTGTTCTATTTGTGGAGGTATGCCTTGCATCAACTCTCCTTGATGTGGTTTATGATTTCCAACTTCCTGGGGCCTGGCCTACTCTTGTTCATCTTCAGTCGAGTGAGCCGACTATTTCAACACTTTTGGGATTGACTCGTGCTCTTATGGTTTGTCTATTTCAAATTCTTCAACAACTAATGTGGTTGGATTATCCAACTCCATTGCTTCTGAAGACTACTAAAGAATGAGTTGTCTTTTCTTCTTCTTTTGTGGTCATTATTCAACTATTGGTATTGGTTCGATTGGTGTAGATTCTCTTGGTAAATTGTTTTTCGTTCAATCAATATTTTCTTGCATGGGGATAGCCTTTTCTTGATTTCTATTTATGTGCATGTCTTTGTCATATGTGTCGGGGTAATAATGGTGCTTTGGCTATCAAGTATATTTTACTTATTTTCCCCCCTTGTTTCAATTTGTTGAATTGTGTCTTTGATATGCTTTGTGTGTTAATTACACCATTTGTATTTCTCCATATCCTCCATTCCTAGGCTGACCGAGGATCTTAAAATTTTCTTGATTATAGCCGTCTCTTCTTGGGTCTGCTTCTCTGAATGCTTGATATTTTTGGAAATTTTACTTATGATATAGGCCAATTTTTCTTGGATTATTGGGTCATTGAAATCAATTCCTTTAGAGGAATGAAATTTTTCTCACCAGATATGCTCTGTGTCGAATGATATTTCTTCAACTTCGACTTCCCTTTTTCCCTTGTCTTTCTTTTTTGGATATTTTCTTTTTGTGGGTGAGGGCCTTGTAAGGACAATTGCTGGTGTTGCTAGACCTTCCACAAAGAGTATAGTGTTCATTTATGTTTCTCTTTCCTCTTCCTTCTCTACGTAGGTAATAGGGAGAACCAACAACAAGCCTAGCTGAAGGATTTCAAGGGGAATCTACAAGTCTTCTCCCATCTGTCTTTCTAATTCCTAGAAAATTTCTTCCCCTATTGACTGATAATGTAATTCCTTTGGTTCTAGAGCCAACTCGAGTACACACCAAAGTTTTTTTAAATCAAGTTACAATTGGATATGCAATGGCATCGACAGGTCCCGACAAAGTTCTTACTTGACACACCATCTATGAAATGTGTTCTTTAAGTTTACAACCCATATCCTAAGCATATCCTATGGAGGTAGTGAGCTCGAGGAACCAACTTCCTCCATTGTAAATACTCTATATCTCTCCATCAATGGTATTTTATTTACAGTAAAAGAAGGGTTTTAGATTGGGCTATAGTCATCCATTGCAATCCAAATTAACATGGAAGGGAATTTGATTTCCTTATTTGACGTCTGGCCTCTGATTTCTAAAACACTTGGCCAATATACTCTATCATGGTAATCTTTACGTCGAATGCCAGACCTGTTGGTGTAAAACACAAATATATAATGATTGAAGTCCATCTGGCATGCAAGTCTAAGATTTTATTGATGAGTAGGCATTTTGAATTCTTAGTTGTTGTCATCCCGGTCAGGAATTGCATCTAGTCATTTGCATTGATGGTTTTTAGTACCTTAACACCTTCCTTCAAAATTTTGGTGATTCTATGGATGTGACCCCCTATGATTTTTATTAGTTCGTCAAGCTAGATATATCCTTCATGGTATCATATGAGTATAAATTTGGCTACTTTTTCCTTCCAAAAACCCAATTCGATGATTTGCGGGGCTCCTAAAACGTGCCTAATTATTGCTCTTTCAAGGAATTGTGTTTCGACCTTCCAATTACCTTCCTCCATCCCTTAGTCAAAGAAGTTTTTCCATTGCTTTCTCTAGTAGATTTCTTATATCCATGACTATCAGATATTATGCATCCATATTTGAAATGGTTTTGCAGTCACTTTATCAAATTTCTTCTTTGCCCTTGGCTCTACCACTGCTTTGGAGACCCGACCCCTCATTCTTGACATCTCTGCATCGATTTAGATTGTGTTAAATAAATAGGGAGGAAGAATGGGTTCACTCACATACTTAGTCAAATCAACACTTTGTTATGGGGGAGAAAATAATAATGAAGCAAAGTCATTTGCATCCTCAATATTTATAGGCGGGAGCGACATGTTTGTATTAAAAGTTTCCATATGTTCCATGGATTTGTGTGTCTCATTCATAGCTATTGATGGGTTGGATGACTCATGCGAGGGGACGTCTATGCCATTGTTGAGTTGGAACGTGTGTGATTCCTATTGGGAATTAATTGTGGTAGTTTCGAATTGATGGTTGCATGCATCACGTCAGTCTATAATTATGGTAGTGGCTGCGCAATGGTTGTTTGTGTTGTGTTTCTCATTAATGTTTCTAACTTTCCTTTTGATCCTTTCTTATCACTATTTGATTATGATGTCATTTCTTGAGTCGGGGTTTTCATAGTCGGTTTTTTCATGTACCATATTGAATGGGTCCCCTCTTTTAATCCATGGTCAATACATGAGTCTCCCGATTGTTGGTTTTGTGCCGTCGATTTTTTTTTTGTTAGTGTTTCCCGGTCGGTATTCTTGGTAATTGCTCCATATATTTTTTGATTTGTTGTACACCCCCTTACTTGTGTGATGCATTCTCTCTCTTGATCCGCACTCTCTTGATTCAATTTTTCTATGCTCACTTTATAGATATATTCCTCATTCGATTGGTTGTCGCCTAATAAGTAACTGTCTTAAATCTGGGGATGGATTTGTATTTCACTCCTATTTTCATATGCCTTCTTATAAAGTTCTGTGGCTCAACCATTATATTTTTTATCTCTCCATTCTTCTCTTTGCTATTTTTTAAAAATATTTCTTGATTGGGACTTCTTTAATACTTGATATTACCTATTGGCACAGGTGCAGACCCAAGGTTCAATGCTTACAAAAAACCACCAACAAAACCCTAACTATCGGCCCTTTTAGCAACACCTGCAAAGCAGATGAAGTCTCACCCGAGGTAGAGGTAGGGGCAGTTACAGGACTCAGATGTCTGCAACCTTAGCTAGGACACAGACTTGTGATTGTAACACCTTAACAAAGCACTTAGTAGTTGTAGTTCATTAGTATTCAGTCTTATCTTATAAAGGAGCTAAACCCTAAAAATAGATCAACACAGTATTCACACAGATCCAATAGATTCAAGCACACAACATACAAACATAGATCAGATGTAGCATTCATTCAAATTATTTAGCACTAAGCTACCACATTAGATTCTTCTAAGCATATATCAGTGCACTAATCCTTTAACCACATAAACAATAGAAAAACCATAAATCACAAATCAACCACAACATGGTATATACATGGTTCACCCCCACCCTGGGGCTACGTCCACCAACTCTTCTTCTTCTTTATTATCTTCTATCAATATTTGTACATGCAAAAAGCCACATAACCCACTCTGCATAGGAAAGGAGATCTATGTGCACCTCGCCAGATCCTCCTTCTCGGAGCTAGGTTCAAGCACAAATCCTTTACACAGTCTCTTATAGTCACTTCCACTTATCCTTGTCAGTCTCATACAACATGCACGAAGCCTTTACAACTATCACTTGCAGTTCGCACATTGGCCTTCACTTTCCCTTAGCACGTCTTACTCACATCGCCTAGATTTCTATTTATACATTACAAAAGGGGCCTAAACATGGGTAAACCCATGGGAAGACATCCTCATACCCGTTACATAAGCCCAAAACCCAAAAATCCCTAAAAAGGGGCTGAGATTCTACGATCTTTGCTTCGACTTGTGCTCCGCCTTTGAAAGCCTCTTGAAGTCCCAAAAGTAGGTCAAACAAGACCAAGGATCCTCACAACTTGGTCAAGGGCCAATAGGCCCCCAAAACTCACCTGTGACTTGTCCCGAGTCACTTTGGTCTAGGTATCTCTACTTCAAAATCCTCGATCTTGGCTCGATCTGCTTCGACTTGTTGTTGTGCCACGACCTCTTGCTCAACGAACTCTTGGATAAATGCTTTGTTGACAGGTCCCTCTAAGCATTATTCAGCTATAGTGACGACTTGCTCTAGTTATGTTCCTCATCCTTCAATCTCTATGAATAGTTGGAGAGCCTTATCCTGTATTGGTTGGAGCCCCTGAGTCACTTCCATGAATTTTCTGTAAATGGTGTGGACCTGCTGCTGAGAAGTGCACTATTCTTGGGATCACTTCATCCTCTCAATGGCTGGTAGGGGTTTCAACTATGCCTGTACTGTTTCTCCATGTTTCTTTTCCTCCTGGAGTTGTGAATCCAATCCTTTTAGTTCAGGATCCTCAGTGAGTCACTCATAAGTTTGGGCACTATGATCACTTAGTTGTTTACACTCCATGGTGAGGGCCTTGATTCTCTCAATTGTGCTTCGATCAACTGCCTCTCTTTGATCTCATACATCCGACAGAGTGTTGGGAACTGTTCGTATCTCTAAGTCTACTATTCTTTGTTGTAGTTGTTGGATAACTTCTGTAAGTTGTGCTACTTGATGCTCCACTCAGTCTTATGCCTTTGAATATAAGCCCGTCACAGAGTGAAGTGCTCTGTCGACTGTTTCTTTGACTCCAATTTGTTCTGTGAGCAATTTCTTTTTCTCTTGCTTGACCTGCACCCTCTCTTCTTCAAACTTAGATTGAAGGTAATCCTTCTCCTTTTGTGCAACTCGACATTTCTCTACCATTTCTTCCTAGGCTTGTTTCAGGGCCGCTGTGGCCTAGTCTTTTTTAGCTTTTGCTCCATGAAGCCGAGCTTCGGTCACATCAGCTAGTATGCAGAGTTAGGCAAGCTCATCTCCCAACTTTGTTTCTTCTAATGGTGGGGGCACAATGGATACTACACAGTTGCATTGAAGGGCCAGTTGTACCCCTATGAGTTCAACCACAATTCTGTCGTACATATCCTCCTGCTTGGCTTCCTGTTTCTGCAAGATGTCCTGCAAGACATCTACTATAGTTGTGATGATGAATTCAAAGTCATCTACAGTGAGAAAAGTCTACATATTAGTCAAGGTGGCTCTGGATTTCTTTCGGGAAGTGGGTTTTGTGGGGGAAACCGTCCTCTTCATCAAGGGATCAATCTCATAAATAGGATCCCTAGGTGATGTTACTTCGCCCTGCTTCTACTGATATTCTTTTCCATTTGTCTCTTCTTGATCTTCTTCGTCATTACCCCCTCAGCTAACTGATACTGAAGAAGTTTCTTTCGATGCACTGCTCAAGTTTTGGACCTCTTTGGTCTTCTTCCTTATGCTGGGTCCAAGAGTATCCTTTGCTTCATGAGTGGTCTCCGGGCTGCCGATTAGTTCAGGGTCTAACATTTTTGCAGGGTCAGTGGGGATGAGGAGCTCTACAAAACAATCTTTGGTTATCTCTTCGAGGTCCTTATCTGTGAGCTTGTAGTATGACTAAAGCTCTTCTTTATGCTCACCTGCATGCACGGTGATATAAATGAAGTGTCGATCTACAAAGAACTTCATGAGGGGTCAAAAATGATGTAGGGTGTTTGGCATCATGTGAGGGACAAATTTGATAGCCCTCTTCAGTTGGAGATAATTTGAGTGAAAGACCGCATTCGACTACCACTATTTTCCCATATTGATCGAGTACCAGAGTGTGGTTAACTTCACAATGAGCAGCTCAAATAGATCAATGTCCGAGAAGTTTGCACCTTCTGACATTTCCCAAGTGGTAAATGCGATGAGGATTAGGAGCCATATAAAGTGGAACTCATAGCCCTGATCCTAAGCTTCACAACAATCTAATTCCAACTGGATGACCAAGTACTTCGCCCAGTTCATATGGAGTCCTTCTACACATTTCCCGACGAGGTCAACAATGAATCCTGTGATCTGTGTAGGCCGATTCTTTCTCACAAGATTTCTTGCGATCAGCTGGAAGGCCAGGCACACTGCGCCATTCTGTATGGAATCTACCTTGTAGCCTCACATTCCCTTGATCTTATGTGCCAATGTGCGATCTATAGCCTTTCCTGGGTAGAAGTCCTGTGGGTTAGGTCCCTGCATGCTCAATCCGGTGATCCTATGGATCAACGTTAGATCAAATATGATGCATTGGTCTATCCATAGGTAGCATCCATGGTAGCATGAGAGAATGAGCTTAACACATGCATTAACCTCCTGGTTCTTTCCAAAGTGGGGAATCTTCATTACATTCAAGAGGGTGGACTGTGCGAGGTTCATAGTCCATGGATGGGGGATTATTTTTGAGTTCTTTCCCTTCGTCCTGGTCAAGTATTTGTAAGGAGTGATCATACTATGGTTCTTGCGGTCTCCTAAGTTGAAGTCTTTGAACTTCAACATCATGATCTTATCCTGCTACGTTATAACTGCATGTATCCCCTTCAAGAGGTACGCAGTAACCATGGTGTAATCAAAGTCTCTCAGGACACTGTCAAGACTCACCATGCCAGCCATAGGTGGGATGTAGTTGGGTAGGATGGTCGAGATTAACTTCGTGTTTTCTAGGTCATCTCTTTTCTTGGTTCTCTTCTCTGTTGCCGGTCGGGATGGTCCAGATCTACGAGAAGTCAACAGAGAGGCTTGCACTCCTCTCATTGATGATGCTTGAATACCTGTGGACATTAGTTTCTCAACCATGAGATTGATGAGAAATTATTCAACAAATTTCTCTATGGCACTGAGCTTGTCCGACATGAACACTTAGATCAGATAACTCGAGTGGATGAATGAGTGTGTACTACAATGGAATAGGTGTCAGTCTCAATAAACATAGTGTGGTAGCAATGAGTTGGCTTGGATACAATTCTCAAAATTCGATGGAGTAAGTAGACACGATGTAACATATCTCTCCAATGGATGAGAATTCTTCATCAATGTGGTTTTTTCCATTGTAGTGCACTCCCGACAGTCTAATGGTGAGGCTTCTAGCCATAACTACTATTCTAACCATTCAGGGCATCGAGCTAATGGTTATAATTCTTTCAATGACTATATCACTTCACCATGGCGAAGTGTCGTGTTGCGTTGTTCTGATATCCCAGTGAAGTTCCAGTGTTTCAAACCTTCCCTCTGTGAAGTCACCTCTTGAACCTTCTGTAACTTTTCTATCTTTTCTCTTTTCTTACTGAGTTTTCTATCCTTCTTCCCAATGATCTTCGTCTTGGTATTCCTCTTTACATTCTGATTCTTATCTCCTTTTGGCATAGTAACTTCGCATTGTTGAGATTCTTTCATAGGGTTAGAGAGTAATACTTCTTCTCTATCTGGGTTAGGTGCTCTACTCATATGTGACTTTTCTTTTATTCTTTCAACTTTGACATCCAAGTTTCTAGTTCTAAGTAGCTTTAATTTGTTCTCCTATTCTTCAATCAAGTGTGTTATCCTCCTAGTCATGAAATCTTTTAATTCTTTCTTATTTTTATCTAATACTTCCTCTTCTTTTCTTCTGTCCTGATCCTTTTCAATCCAAGGTTTTCCTAGTAATTTAGAAAATGGGGCGTTGTTCTCAATAAATTTAACAATCTCAAAATCTTCCTCTGTCGAAGTTCCATGAGCACTCATAGATATTTGGGTGATTCTTCCACATAGGGTTATCATCTTTTTTCTAAATAATCATATTCCTCCCAATGAAGGAATCATAACATGATTTCCTAAAGTTTCCCAAGTTCTTTATGTCATGATATTTACCTGTGTTTCTTCATCCATAATACAATCAATGTCAAAGTCTCCTATTCTTGCTTCTATGCACTCTTGTCCTTTTAAGATCTCTGATAAGTTGATATTCTTTTGATAATTTAGGGTTTCTCTCATTTGTAGCAATATATTCTCTGATTCTTTCTAGGGTTCTTCCATGGTCTAAGTTTCTTGACCTTCCTCAGGGTTTTCTTGTCTCATATTCATTCTTTCAAGCTTAGAAATCATTCTAGGGAAATCTAAAACTTCATGATCCATAGCTTTACAATAGAGACAACTAGGTCTTCTACCAGTGAATTCCTTAGAAATATGTCCTGGTCTTTTGCAACTGTAACAAAGGGTTATTCTTTTTTTTCTTTGAAAGGATCCCCAACCTTTCCTGTATTGTGCACTAGCATCATAGTAGCTAACCTACAAAAACTTATTTGTAGGGTCCTACATCCATTTGTTAGTCCAAACATTCTTTCTATGCATAGGAATAACATATCTTTAACTATTTTTGTCAGATATACTCATATCAAACCTTCTTTCATCTAGTTGTTCCCTACTTTTCAATATAGGAAAAAATTTATCAAACATACCTAGATCCATACTTTTGAAAACAAAATTTCCACTTATCTTACCTTTTCAATCAAAACCTTTCACTATTCTTACCTTTATCAGAGAACAAAGCATTAAGATCTTACCTCTTTAACCAAAAATTCTCACTTTACTTTTATCAGAGCACAAAGCTTTCAGGTCTTACCTCTTTTCTTCATATCTGACTCTTCTTCTTGCCACAAAGCTTCATAGGTCAAGTAGAATATCGTGCACTAGGGAAACAGATCTACGCATGAATATTTTTCTTTTCTTTTGTTCCTAGCAATCATAGTTCTAGGTCTCGACAACAAAACCATTTTTTGGCAGAGGGGAAGACCCAGGGTTCAACACTTATAACAATGCACTAACAAAACCCTAACTACTGGCCCTTTCGAAAACACCTGTGAAGTAGATGAAGTCTCACCCAAGGTAGAGGAAAGGGCGGTTGTAGGACTCAGATGACTATAACCATAGCTGGGACACAAACCTGTGATTGTAACACTTTAATAGAGAACTTATCAGTTATAGTTAATTAGTATTCAGTCTTATCTTACAATGCATCTAAACCCTAATAATAAATCAACACATTATTCACATAGATCCAATAGATTCAAGCACTCAACATACCAACATAGATCAGATCTAGCATTCATTCATATTATTCATCACTAAGCTACCACATTAGACTCTTCTAAGAATATATCAATGAACTAAGCCTTTAACCACATAAACAAGAGAACAACAGTAAAGCACAAAGCAACCACAACATGGGATATACGTGGTTCACCCCCACCCTGGGGCTACATCCACTAACTCTTCTTATTCTTTATTATCTTCTATCAATCTTTGTACATGCACAGAGCCACAGAACCCACTCCGCATAGGAAAAGAGATCTATGTGCACCTCGCTAGATCCTCCTTCCCTGAGCTAGGTTCAAGCACAAATCCTTTAAACAGTCACTTACAATTAGCCTTGCAAGTCTCATACGGTATGCACAAATCCTTTACAACTATCACTTGCACTTAGCACATTGGCCTTCACTTGCCCTTAGGACCTCTTACTTACATTGCTTAGTTTTCTATTTATACATTTCAAAAAGACCCTAAACATGGTGAAACCCATGGGTCAACATCCCCATACCCGTTACATAAGACCAAGACCAAAAAACCCTAATAAGGGGTCAAGATTCCATGATCTCTACTTCGACTTGTGCTTCACCTTCAACAACCTATCGAAGCCCAAAAAGTAGGTCAAACATGACCAAGGATCCTCACAACTTGGTCAAGGGCCAACATTACCTGTAATCGTTTTTCTTAATTGAATTATTACAACTGAATTTAATTTATTAGTGTAAAATGGTTTTTAATTAATAACAAAGTTATTAATTTACATTTTTCTACTTCAACTAGACTGTTACATATAATATTTCAGTTCTAGTCGGTCCATGTTGGCATCATTTTAATGACGGTTTTGCCAACAGGGCTCATTCTTGTTATGTGTTGTATTTATTTAGACAAACTCCATTAATTAATTTTTTAAATGGGTGGCCCAACAAAGTTTTTAATTGTACATCTCCTGTCCGTCAAATATCTTCTATGATGTATGGTCCTAACCATGTTGTTTCTATTTTTTAGGTTTTCTTTTAAGTCAAATGTCATATAAAAAGACCACATATCCATTATTCATTTCATTTTTATTTAAATGTCTATCATGCCAAGCCTTCTATTGTTGCTTCTAGACTTCTTGATGATGTATTGCTATCAACCTTCCTTCTTCAAGTTTGTTCAACTAGTAGAGTCTATCATTCAAGCTTCTTCCTTGGTCGAACTTGGAAACAGATGCCACCCTATCTGAGTTGGCCCAAAAGTGGAGTGGAATCATAGATTCTTGTCCATAGACTAGTTTAAAAGGGGTTTGTCCATTTGATCTCTTATATGCAAACCTATATGCCCATACAATTGCATAAATTTTATCATCCTAGTCATTCTTTTCGATTCCACATATTTTGGTAAGTCCTTTGTGTAATGTTTTATTGAATGATTCAACATCACCAATTGCTTGAGTATGGTATGCAGTTGTTTTTCTATGGTCAATGAGAAATTTATTGAGAAGGACTTGGATCATCTCATTTACAAAGTAAGTCCCTTGATCACTGATTAATTTTATTGGACAACCAAATATTGTTATTATATTCTCATAGATGAATCTTTTTGCAACTTCTTTAGTACAGGATTCGACTGGTTCTACTTCAGCCCACTCAGTTACATACTAGATTGCAGTAATAATGTACTTTTCACTTATTCTTTTTTCTCTTTGGGGAAAAGGTCTGACAAAGTCAATGACCCAAATTTCAAATAGTAAAATAGAGTTCATTGACTACAATGGAATTTCATTTTTCCACAGAGGATGACCCATTCTTTGGCAGTTATCACATTTTTTCACTTGTTCTTGACCGTCTTTGTGTAGGGTTGGCCACCACAGACCCACCTAGAGTATCTTTCGAGCTATCATGTCTTCCTAGAAGTGACCTCTAGCTAGTCCCGCATGTGCTTCGTTGATTATTCTTTCTTGTTCATGCTCTAAGGAACATATCCTCAAGACATCATTGGGACCCAACTTATATAGATATCCATTAATGATAGTTAATGGTGCTCCTTTTAGATCCAAGAGTGTCTTTTTATTTGTAGGGTGATCTTCAGGTGCCTTCCCCTCTTCCAAAAAGTTTGCTATTTCTTCAAGATCTTTTGGGGCTGCTTCAATATAGAATAAATGTGCATCTGAAAGGTCATCTTCTATGATGGTCAGATTCTCCCCCATATCCAGTTGTGACAAATGGTCGAGATTGACATTTTTTTTCCTGGTCAGACTATTATGTCGAATTTAAATTCTTGAAATAATAATATGAGATATTTTCAATTGATGCATGAGTTTGTTAACTAGATAATTCAGGGGTTAGTGATCTGTAAAAAATGTAAATAGGTTCATGAGTAAATAATGTTGGAATATCTGTAGTGAAAAGATCATCGACATGGATTCTCTTTCTGTAGTCAAATAATTTCTTTTTACTTTATTTAGCTTCTGAATGGAATAAGCATTAGGATGGTTGATTGTGTGGTCATATGCTTGTGCAAGAACCAGTCCTACAAGAATACTCGATGCATCGACATGTACATGAATTCTTCTTGACCAGTTGGGAAATTTAAGTATAGGGGCTTCAACCAATTTTTTCTTTAAGAATTCAAATGAGTCTTGATAGTATTGAATCCATCGAAATTCGACTTCTTTTTCGAAGTAATTTTTCCTTTGGAAAAGTAATGTCCTTATAATGGCGTATGAGCTTTCTATAATACCCAATATGCCCCATAAATATTTTTATCTTCTTTTGATTGATAGGTGGTAAGTCAAGGATGATTATAAATTTTTACATATCTAGCTTCACACCATCCTTTCATATGACATGTCCTAAGAGGATGCCATTTGGGGTGGAAAATATACATTTTTGAATATTTAGGGATAATTGAATTTTCCTACATCTTTCAATAATTAACCTAAGCCATTGTATGTGGTTTTTAAATAATATGTATATGGTCTAGTCATCGAAATAAACAATGATCATCTTGTAAATGTATTCTTTAAATTCCTTCATCACTATCCTTGAAAAAACCGCAGGGGAATTCTTTAGCCCAAATGGAATTATCCTATAGGAAAAGGAGCCAAATTCATATACAATTGTTTTCTTTGGTTGGTATTCTTTAGATATGGGAACTTGGTTGTATCTTGAGAACCTATTTGTAAAGGAATAAAATTCATGGCCCATGAATTCATTGGGGAATGGATCTGTTAGTGTCATTTTATTGAGTCCTCTGAAGTCAGTGAAAATTCTTATATTTTTAGGGTCATGATTCTTTGGTTGTACCTCCATAGGACTTTCCCATTTGGATTTGTTGATTGGGTATATTATTCTTGCTGCTAACATTCTATCAATTTCTTTCTAGATGATCAACTTGTATTTATGTGCTAGTTTATAAGGCCATTTTTAATTAGTTTTTCCCCAGGGTGAGGTCGATTTTCATTTCCCCATTTCTTGTACAAGTCCTTTTAACTCTTTATAGTCTTGGGAAAACACATCTTGGTATTCCCGTAGTAGGTCGACTATATCACCTGTATCCTTTTCTAAATAGTAATCACTTACTTCTGCCATCTTAGGTCTATTTTCGTTTGATACATTAAATTCCTTTGTCTTTATCTCAACATTCATCCATTCTGGTGATTTTGATTTGTCAAGGTGTCATTCCCCTTCTTCAATCTTAAAGAAACTTTCTGGGAAGTCAGTTTTTTCTAGATCATCCTTCTCTTCCCTGGTTACATTTAATATTGACTTTACATAATTTTGCATGGTTGGGTGATTACGTTTCCACCAAAAACTTTGGTCGAAAAAATTTGTGTTTTCCATGTCAATTCGTGGAGTAGTTATGCTTTCGTTATTCTCCGTTGAAATAAGGTGGCATGTTGATTTTGATCCTATGTGGACCATCATTTTACATTTTTATTTCTACGTGGATGGTGTTGGTTTTTCCAGAAATTTTTTGATTTGCTAGGACACTTCTCTTAAGTTCTCCTTTTCTAGGGTGAATTCAAAATATCCGATAAAATTATCTTTGATGTCATACCATTTGAGTGTGTGACCACATGCTTCTTCAATTTTTTACCATTTGTTAGGTATTTCATCCATCATATTTGGAAACATATGCGACCATACCCTTTCATCCCTATAGCCTATTCCTCACTATTCATTTTCGCAACAGTGATTATGTTTGATTTTTAAGAGGGGAATGCCGACTATTTTAACTAAATTGTTTTCTACAAAGCATTCAATAAAATAGTTCGATACATTTGTCCATGTTTGTAGTCTTAGGGAATTCATTTCCCACCATCTTCCAGCTTGTCCTGCGGAAGTTTCCACCAGGCTCTGAGTTTTTCCCTATTCTCTCACAAATTTAGAGACTGTGTGTCGATGATGTGTTCTATTCAATGTATCACAGTATATTTTTCATCCTATTGTTGGTCGAGATTAGAGTGGGTGTTTTTCAGAGTCTTTTCTCATATACTATGGGTACTACATGGATTGAAAAAAAAATTCTTGGATGTTTTATTGGAATGGATTCAATGGACTGGCAGTCTTTTGAATGTGCTTCATAAGTTTCTATCTTCCAATTATATAGAGATGAGTCGGAGTTGTGTCCGACCGACTTGGGGGATTCAGTTAAAACTTCTCCTTACACATTTGGTTTGACATAATATCTTTGTTTGTTGATTATCTGGTACACACATCGAGCTTCTTGATCTTCATCCCATGACTCCATCCGAGGTTTCTCTTCTTTAGGGTCCAGGGGGATAACTATTTTTCTACTGCTCCTTTTCAGCTCGATTCTATCCCTTTCGAGGGAGATAGTATCTTTCATTTTTCATCCCCATGGCTAATGAATAAGTGTTGGATAAGTAGGCATTCCTTTGACTATAAATTCTATTACCTCGAAGTCAGCTAATGTCGGTATACCCATAATTTGTGTTTCCACATTTCTGAGTATGTCGATAGGTTCTATTAATCATAGGTCATCAAGTTTGAAGTAGTTCAGTATCGGTGATAATGAATATCGGCCCAACCATATCCATGTGTCTCGGGGAAGGATATTTACTTGTGTTCCAAAATCAATGACTACATTGTCAATCATTACCCTGTGGATTTCCAAATCAACCAGTGGGTCATAATATTTATGTTTATATGATAGTTTTCTGACATATTTGGATGGTGTTTGTCCCTCTTTATATTCTCTTAGGATGTTGAGCAAGTACAACATCCGATCGATTTAATTTTTTTATTTTAGGAGTTGTAGAAATTTTGTACTCCATCTTCATTTTGTTTTCCTCTCTTTCGATGTTCTTGATTAGTAATTTTAAAGAATTTGAGTGCTTCATGATCTGCTCTTTTTTGTTCAAGATTTGGGAATGGACTGGAGTTCCCTGTTTGTCGATTTTGTACCAGATGTTTATCAATATTTCATCCTGCTCCTGATATTCTAACAATATGTAGATTCTTTGAGTTTAATGCTTCTTTTCTTGGGACTCTTTGGAGTAATTTCAAAGTCTTTTTGTTCATTATTTTATCAAGTACTATTGGGCAATCCTCGAGTGAGTGATCGTCGACACCGCGTATGTTGAAAATTTTTAAGTTGATTTGATATTTTATTGAGAAGTCGAGGTTGATGTGGTCTTCTTTCCATCAATTAAAACAATAAGGTTGACCTCGAATGTGACCCTAAAAATTTCCTCGACCTTGGTCACCTCAACCTCGACCATAGTAGTCATTTCTTCTTCCATACTCATTATTCTGGTCGATTTCTTCTGTATGATAAACCGTGTGCACATTTTTTCTATTATGTGCATTTAATTGACACTCAGATGTTCTATGGCTATGAGATTCACAAATATGACACCATCTGTTGTTTTTCAAGTTATGCGGGTAGTGTTGCACCATATGTTCTATTAGGGATTCATCAATATTGAAATATGTCTCATCTTGCACTCGTCATGCATTTTTGTCTCTTGTCACTTGATCGTTGAGACTATAGGTGTCTTTTTTGTGACCATACTCCCAAAATACAATACACCACATCTCATTTCTTCTTAAATTCAAGTTCTTGATAGTTTGGTAAAGGTTCTCGAGTTTGTCCTCTATCCTTTTTTTTGCTAATGAAGAAGTTGACGGGACTTCGACATCTGGTTCAATGCATTGTGATTTATGTAGTGCATATTTTCACGTGTTTATGTCATAGAGGTGAAATGGTGTTCAAAATTTCTAGAGTAATCCAACTGCATACCATTGCACTAGTAAGTCTTGATTAATGGTCGACAAAATTTGGTTGAGGAGGTCTTTAAATCTTTTGTCATATTCATGCACCAACTCTCTTGGTATTTTCTTTATGTCTTGAAGTTTATGTGTAGCCAAATGCACAACATCTTGGAATTTTAAAAATGATAGGAAGTTGTTCTTTATGTCTGATTTTGATTGATTTCGATTCTCTATATAATTCATAAAACATGTACGATCATGCTATTGAAGAGCTCCACTAAATTGTGCCATATGTTTATCCTCATATTTGATGTTTGTTGCATACAAAAAAATTTCACATACGAACCAATGTATTTTTGGATCCTCATCTCGCTCATAAATGGGAATATGATTGAGTCCCATTGTTTTTTTTTTTAAGAACAATAGACTTTTGTGGTGTTTTCTTGATTAGGGGTTTCGACTGGGGTATCATACTTTTAGTCGGTTGTTGTTGTACTGACTTGTTTGTCGATCGATCTTCTGTCGAATAATTTTTAATAAGTAATTGTTTCTTCTTTTCCTTGGGATTTATTCTTCAGTTTTACAACTTTGATCTTTATACTCGACGATACATCATTTTGACAAGTGTGTCATTTCGTGGCTATAATATACTAAATTATTGTGTTCCTTTGATATGATATCTAGCAGGGGGTCATTTCCATGAGATCCTTGATGTGGATGAGTATGTTATCAACTTCGTTTAAGTTTATTTTTATCTCAACTATGACCGTATCACATATATTCCCATGCTCGTCGGTTCTATACCATAGCCTTGTGGATTGTTCGTCGATTTGAAGCCTTTGTTGGAGGAATTATTTGATTTGAGGGCTTGTTACTTGAATAGGAAGAGTGCATAATAGGGGTATCAAGTCTTCATAATCCGTGCTCTCAGATTGGTCTTCAATTTGGTGGGCTCCATTGCTAGCCTCTATCAACTATACTTCATTACTTTTGTCGGGGGTCACCGCGACTGCTTTTATTGCCAGATTTGGTCAATTCATGTCAAAATCATATTGCTCACGTGCTCTATCAGGTTGTGTTACGAGGAAAATATCTCTATGGCTAGGGGTAAAACACTATAGATGAAAATGACCGCATAAATCAACTCTAATCCCAAGTATCCTATATAAACAAATATGCTAGCAAGACAATATAAAATACCTACCTCGTCCAGATGTTAGATGAAGTTCACCATTGAGAACTTGACCCAAAGAAATACACCTGCAACTAGTCCTCAACAACCAAGAAACACAAGCAGATAATATATAATTTTAGCACATTCAATAGCATAATCCATCGACATTCATAACAAATACTCCCATGGAATAACAACTCAAATATTCACAAGATATTAATTGGACAAGAAAAGAGTATTTCTATTAAAATGTAATCAACAGAAGTGAATGAATTACAAACTCATGTGTCGACATGGTTCGAAACCAAAAAAATAAGTTCCTTCTAGCTGGGCCTCCACCACTTCAATCCTCCACCAAAGGCAAGCTCATATAAGAGAGACAATGAGGTTCTCAATCATGTAGGGAAGAGATTTGGGGCTGAACAATGTGTTCAGACTTAAAAGGACAAAGGGATGAAACCTCAATATGAAGTGAATAATTTATCTAAAGTAACTTTTCTCTCAAATTTGATGATCAAAATCTGGACCAGGGGTCAAATTTTAGCCCAAAAATCAACATTCTCAGAATCGCTTCAAAACGAACATGAGCGTATCCCTCGTCGTCAAAAACCTAATGCAATTTGTTTCGTCTCAAACGGACGTTGGGAGTGAGAGATATCACTATCTGTTCAAATCGCCAAACAAGAAAAAAATGACTGCTAACTGCACAGTCCGTACGGATGTTGACTTGGAAGGTCCGTACGATGATGTGGCACATTTGTACACTAAGGTGACAGAGGTGACATGGCATATTTTGGTTGGCAGGTGTGATCGAATCATTTGTCGACACGTGGCATGGTTTTGGCAAATGGTAAGGTGCCACGTGGCCCAGTCACGGGCTGCCACGTGGCACCCCTTTATTGGTTGTTTGGTTTGTTAAAACTTTATGGAGGCCATGGGGTTTGACCCCCAGACCTCCCCACCATACAAGCACTTTAACAAAGTCCACCAACCACTATACCACACATTAGTTCTTGTAATGTATATGAGTTTATTTATATTTAAATTAACATGTTGTAATGTGTGGTGGGGGGGTCAGGCCAGGGCTTAACCCTGACCCATGGTTCTGCGAGTTGGCATGTGACCATACCCTTTGTACTATGGGCACGCGCATTTTAAATTGTTGTTTTATTATATTACCATATGACTGATGGTTAAATAGCACGCGGGGTTTTGTTGTGTTATATGTGACCCGTATTCTTGCATATAACCAAGCCTTGTTAAAAGGCGCAACCCGCATGTGGTTTCAATTGTATAGCCCGTGGTTTTCCATATGACCACCATTGCAGAGCATGCGCGATAGTTTCACAATGGTTTCAATGGATAGCCCATATGTCCGACATTTGGCACGAATTTATTCGCTCTTACAGTTTAGCCCTTTTTTCCATAGAGCGTGGTCGTATGACCCACCATATGCCCGACTGTTTGGCGGTTAGGGGCTGGAGGCGCCCTAATTGTCCTACAATTTGGATTGGTTTTCAATTATGCATGGGGATAGGTTTTAACATGCATTTTGGAGCGTGTTCTTGGTTCATGCACTCAGAGGTGCGTTTTGGCAAACCAGTTTCAGAAAGCTTGAAGGAGGAAAATGGAGGAGGCCTAACTTCTTCATCTTTTGGCCGTTTGAGGTGCCGTAAAAGCCTAGCTAGGGGTTTTTGGATGTCCTGGATCCATTGGTGCTATTATCAAGGCCATTTGAAGACTTCTTCTGCAAGTTTTTCACCATTGAAGTTTCAACAAGCTTTAGGGAGCTTGAAGCCCTCATTGATCGAGGACATGGTTTGATGAGCCTATGTTTGTTTTCTATGATTGAATGATCATTTTTGGCTAATTGATATGCTATGAACACATTGGGACATGTTTCAGAGGCTGTTGAGGACTTTTACAGGTTTTTTTTGCCAAAGATAAGCTCAGGGAAGCTTATGGACACATGTAGAAGAGGTCATGCCCAGATGAGCCATGATCCGTTTTCAGAGTTCTATTAGTCATTTTGGGGGTTTTTATGTGTTTTGATCTCAATGGTATAGTATTTGTTTCCATTGGAGTTGAGAAGTAGCTTTTAAAAGAACTTTTGACTAATTAATCCCAGAGAGCCAAGTCCATTATGGAGGCTCAAGGAGATGTAGCCCGGAGGGGGGGCGAACTCCTTTATCATGTTGTGATTGTTCTAAGTTTGATGGTTTATTTGCTGCAAGTTATGTTGTTGTGTTTTCATTTAAAGAACATATTTAACCATTTAAAAGAACAATTTCTCACAGATAAACATTTAAAGGAAGAAGCATAAAACTTAGCACATAATTTATCTGGCATATTTTAACACATGAAGCAAGGTCCTGTAAAGTTTATTTTAATGTAGTAGAGGGTGCTTGCATAGCATAACAAGTCAACCTTCTATTTTTAGATCAGGTCGTATCAGAGCATAGTTTGTTTTGCTCATGTGTTTTCCATTGATAGCTTGAGATTTAGCTATTGGTTTTTGTGCAAGTTTTTGTGTTGAAGTTTGATATCTTGCAAGGATGGAGGAAGCTTTAAGTATTGATAGTTCTCATACATTTTCATTATCTAAAGAAGAAATTATAATCATGAGAGATTTGATGAAAGAGATGTGTGAAGATAGAAATGTGCACATTGTTCTTGAAGAGCAGTTGATGGCCATGAAGTAGGAGAAAGACCAACTTCTTGCAAGGTTGCATGAGATGCAGATTCAACTCCATGAGGAAAAGGAAACCCTTACCAAGTACATGCAGGAACATAAGGTATACAGTGTTAGTTTATCTTCTAATTCCTCTAAAGATGAATGTTTTGGTGGTTTTTAAATTCACACAAGAGGAATAGGGTCCAAGTTGTTGTTAAAAATGGGCTATGAAGGTAAAGGTTTGGGAAAGCATGCACAAGGCATCGTTGAGCCTATTGTTGTTGAAGAAAGACCCAAGTATTGTGGTCTTGGATATGAACGAATTGATGGAGAAAATTCCAAAGTCGAGGAGACAAGGGAAAAAGTTCCAAGGATAAAAAAAATTTCAAGTTCACCTCCTCAGGAAGGCTTTAAAGGTGAAAGTTCAAGAACTTTTGTTAAAAGTTCAAGAACTTTTGTTGAAAGTTCAATCCCTCCAGCATGCAAGGTTTGTGTTCAAGATGAATGCGAATGTGTGAAACAAGAGAGTTGTGACAGTGATGAGGATAAGAACACTATCGATGGTTTTCCAAGGAGAGCTTGTAACTCTTCAGATTCACCTCCTCAAAGAGGCGATAAAGGTGAATGTTCAAGGTATAATTCTACTTATCATTCAGTTGCTTTTGATTATGTTAAGCATGATAAATTTATATGTAAAAATGGAAGAAAGAGTCCTTGTACATATTGTGGTTTGTATAACCATCATGTTTCAAAGTGTTGGAAAAGATTAACCACTTTCAGGAAATTGTCCAAGCAAAGACAACGTCAAAAGAGGATGCAAAAGATTTGCACTCATTGTCAGAAGCAGGGTCATCTCATTGACCAATGTTGGACATTGCATCCAACTACTCATCCACAGTACAGGAAGCAGTTGGATAAGGAGATTGGCAAGAATGGAAGAGGAGATTCCATCATCTATGTGAGTCAAGATGATTCACAAGAGGACGATGTTCAGCAGAAAAAGTCACCGTTGAGTTGGCTTGGTAAGAAATGGTTGGATTTCTTGAGCAAGTGAGGCTTGCGTTTTTCTGTTGTAAATGCACTTTTCAGTGTTATGTGTGCATTTATGGGAAGCATGATAAGTTGCAGCCATTTATATTTTTTGTATTCAACTCTTAAGTACCCATATGTTTTGGGGTTGTACTTATGTTTGTACTGGAAGGAGAGTTGAAGAGTCATGAACATGCATTTTTTTTTATGTATGTGTAAGAAGTGAACCTGGTGATGGTTCATCATGAGTGATCCATGATTGTAACATGATTGTGTATCATGTTTGTCGACTTGTTAGTTTGGGAAGGTTGATATGATGTTTCAAATGAGTCTCGACTGGTGCTGATGATTTTCTGACGACTATGTTGTGTCGATCGTGTTGTTCGACTTGTGTTTTAGTCGATGGTGTTTGTTGGCTTGTAAGTCAATTTTGAGTATATCAAGATGCGGGAAAATTCCATGTGCTTTGATGAAGTACGAGATGCGACAGTTTGTTTGAAGAACAAAATATTTTTTTGGCATCATTTTTCAGTCTTGTATAATTTATTTTCAAGATTGATGGTTTTCTTTCATTGTGACAAGATGTCACAGGAAAGTTTTTGCAGCCATTAGAGAGCTGATTATGTTGACGCCAAAGAGTTCAAAAGAGGGACTTTATTCTTAGTGGGAAGGTTGGCAGTCTTCCAAGCACAGAGAGAACAGTGGGTCAGCAACAGCCAGAAAACAGTGGTTGAAGGACATAGCTAGTTGCAGTGCACGGCATGTCAAAGTATTTAGGTGATTGTCGAAAATATTTTGATATAAATTGAAAGCAGACAGATAAGCTTTTGTGGGTCCAAAATCCTTTCAGTGGGAAGGTGTGATCAAAATCTAGACCAGGGGTCAAATTTTAGCCCAAAAATCAACATTCTCGGAATCGCTTCAAAACGAACACGAGAGTAGCCCTCATCATCACAAACCCAACGCAATTCGTTTCATCTCAAATGGACATTGGGAACGAGAGATATCGCGATCTGTTCGAATCGCCAAACAGGAAAAAAATGAGTGCTGACTGTGCAGTCCGTACAGTCCGTACGGATGCTGACTTGACAGGTCTGTATGATGATGTGTCACATCTATACGCTGAGGTGACAGAGGTGATGTGGCAGATTTTGGTTGGCAGGTGTGGTCGAATCATTTTTTGACACGTGGCATGGTTTTGGCAAATGGTAAGGTGCCACGTGGCCCAGTCACGGGCTGCCACGTGGCACCCCTTTATTGGTTGTTTGGTTTGTTAAAAATTTATGGAGGCCATGGGGTTCGACCCCCGGAACTCCCCACCATACAAGCACTTTAACAAAGTCCGCCAACCACTATACCACACATTAGTTCTTGTAATGTATACGAGTTTATTTATATTTAAATTAACATGTTGTAATGTGTGGCGGGGGGGTCGGGCCAGGGCTTAGCCCCGACCCATGGTTCTGCGAGTTGGCATGTGACCATACCCTTTGTACTATGGGAACGCGCATTTTAAATTGTGGTTTTATTATATTTCCATATGACTGATGGTTAAATAGCGCACAGTGTTTTGTTGTGTTATATGTGACCTGTATTCTTGCATATAACCAAGCCTTGTTAAAAGGCGCAACCCGCATGTGGTTTCAAATGTATAGCCCGTGGTTTTCCATATGACCACGATTGCAGAGCACACGCAGGATTTTCACAACAGTTTCAACGGATAGCCCATATGTCCGACATTTGGCACAAATTTATTCGCTCTTACAGTTTAGCCCTTTTTTCCATAGAGCGTGGTCATATGACCCACCATATGCCTGAGTGCTTGGCGGTTAGGGGCTGGAGGCGCCCTAACCGTCCTATAGTTTGGACCGATTTTTGGTTATGCACGGGGCTAGGTTTTAACGTGCATTTTGGAGCGTGTTCTTGGTTCATGCACACAGAGGTGCGTTTTGGCGAACCAGTTTCAGAAAGCTTGAAGGAGGAAAATGGAGGAGGCCTAACTTCTTCATCTTTTGGCTGTTTGAGGTGCCGTAAAAGCCTAGCTAGGGGTTTTTGGACATCCTGGATCCATTGGTTCTATTATCAAGGCCATTTGAAGACTTCTTCTACAAGTTTTTCACCATTGAAGTTTCATCAAGCTCTAGGGAGCTTGAAGCCCTCATTGATCGAGGACATGGTTTGATGAGCCTATGTTTGTTTTCTATGATTGAATGATCTTTTTTGGCTAATTGATATGCTATGAACACATTGGGACAGGTTTCAGAGGCTGTTGAGGACTTTTACAGGTGTTTTTTTCCAAAGAGAAGCTCAGGGAAGCTTATGGCCACATGTAGAAGAGTCATGCCCGGATGAGCCATGATCCGTTTTCAGAGTTCTATTAGTCATTTTGGGGGTTTTTATGTGTTTTGATCTCAATGGTATAGTCTTTTTTTCCATTGGATTTGAGCAGTAGCTTGTAAAAGAACTTTTGACTAATTAATCCCAGAGAGCCAAGTCCATTATGGAGGCTCAAGGAGATGTAGCCCGGAGGGGGGTGAACTCCTTTATCATGTTGTGATTGTTCTAAGTTTGATGGTTTATTTGCTGCAAGTTATGTTATTTTGTTTTCATTTAAAGTACATATTTAACCATTTAAAAGAACAATTTCTCACAGATAAACATTTAAAGGAAGAAGCATAAAACTTAGCACATAATTTATCTGGCATATTTTAACACATGAAGAAAGGTCCTGTAAAGTTTATTTTAATGAAGTAGAGGGTGCTTGCATAGCATAACAAGTCAGCCTTCTATTTTCAGATCAGTTGAATTCTTCTCCTCTTTTCCATAGCTCGAATTTGGCCCATTTGTAGCCTTCAAGTGGAACTGAAGGGTCAAGTCGGACTGTTTCCAGTATATGGAAGGCCAAGGATCATAGATCTCATGATTTGACATGGAAAATCAACACCATTTTTTAATTTTGGGCACACATCCCGATGTATGCAGGTTGTAGTGGTGTTGTTGGGCCCTTCATTTTTGGGATAATGAATCATGTAAGTTTTGACTAAGCATGAGTTGCACAAGCTTCATTAGAGGCCTGGAGAAAGAGAAACATAAAGTAGTTGTGAAAGTAAGTGGAATTCCAACTAAGCAACAAACGGTTGCAACATAACAAGAAAGTGTGGAAGTCGAGAAGGAAGACACAACCCAGCTTATATATAGGGATGAACATAATTGTAAAAGGGTCGATTGGGTTGTTGGTTGGTGGATTGGTTGATTTAGTCATTGTATTTGTTGTTACCCAGTGGATCATGAGTTGGTCCTGATTTGAGAGTTGTAAATCAAGTGAAGTCAAGTCTTGAGTCTGTAATGAATTGGATCTATCAGTTTGAGAATTGGAGCTCTGCAACATGAGTCCAGAGCCAAGAGTCTATAAAACCTAGTACTATGTAATTATGAGTCTATAATCAGAGAAATATTCTGAAGATAATATGAAGAAGGACCTAAATTTTCAAATATGATGTGTCTCTGTGTGTTTACTTATGCATTACAGTATTTCCTTATGGATTATGAGTTCTATTTGATGGTTCTACATTTAAATGTTTGCTCACAACATAAGTAGGTTTGATTATTACACATGTATGTTTCAGATCTATTCATGTCTCTTGCGCAAGATCAGGAATGAGTCTTGAAGGCTCTATGGATCCTCTTAAGTATTTTCCCTACCCTTCCCTATCTATCTGTCTCAACAATGCTTCGGGTGATACTTCTTCTCTTCGATGGAGATGAAAATGTTAACGATCTAGACTACATGGTACCTTTTGTTGGTAACCTGAGAAGGACCTTGGTTTGATCAAACTCATGCCAACAAAATGGTTTCATTTCTAGGACCTATGTTAAAAGGGAACTTGTAGGGAGAATGATTCCACTGATCCATATATCTAGTATTGATCAATGGTGGGAAAGGAACTGTGAAGCCTTCATATGGAAAGGAGTGGAATTGAGGAGAAAATCAGTGGAAGACACTTGCGAGGAAATATTCTACTCAGAAAGATCGAGCGAACAATATGTGATTTTCAGGGTTAAATTCCCGAAAGAATTTTTACATTGAATAAAGAAGCTCCAAGAAGCTTCAGAGTTCCAAGGGCAAGTTAAGAGGATCTACGCTTGCGATACCGAAAATATAGCAACACTTCAGAGGATGGATTGTCCAGTTACACGAGATGTGGATTTATGGGTTAACACCACGCTAGAGGGATACATAATCAAATTTGTAGTTGAGAACCACCAGTCTTTCTTGTGGGCAGAGGCAATTTTAAAGAAAGATGCAAGGGGAAGGTTTTTGAAAGAAACCCCCCTGTGGATTAAGGTTTTCTTGATGGAGGAAGGGATGCTAACGATGCCCCCGAATGAGATGGTAACGTAAACACCCTCTCTTGGGGTAGGGCAAGACGAGGTGAGAGTCATGGCATGAGAGAGCGGAAGGGTTATTTGAAAAATGGGGGGGAAACAACAAGAAATGGACTCTAGAGATGAGTGATCCTTGAAGAGAGCCACCATAGTTGAGAAGTGGTGGTGCAGCAAGATCAAGAAAGAAGAAAGATAGTCTAAGAATTTGAGGAAAGATGGTGGATTGAGAGAAGTAGAGGAAAGACAGATGGAAGAATTGCAGAAGATGAGAAGACATGAATGACTGCCCAGTCAAAGATTGAATGAGAGAAAAGCGTGGAGAGGAAGAAGTCCCCAGGAGGTGGGACAAGAAGGAGAAGGTGCAGATGTAAGAGAGGAAGATGTCGACATGAATATTGGAGAAGAAAGAGATGATTCAGCCCCAATAATAGGAGATATAGGGAATCTGACCAAAGAGATTGTCCCAGTGGAAGCAAATGAGAGCCCCCATATCAAAGAAAATCGCCCCGAAGCCAATGGGTCTATCCCTAAATAAACCATACCCCAAGTGTCTTCTATAAAAGAAGTAAGTTCAATAATACCTTCTCATGCTAGTTTTGTTCCGGTACAATTAATTAGTCAGTCACAACCAGGAAGTGCGAGCACAGGGAGGATATTGGGATCCCCTGGTAGATTGCAAGAAGGACTATTAGGGTTCATATTGATCAACATAAAATTCAATTAATAAAATATTGCCTTCACTTACCTTAATGTAGAGGTTGTTGTCTGCACTTCCTTTTCTGAACCTTTCCTGCTACAGATACTTATCAAATCTAGAGTACCATGCTCTAGGAGCCTGTTTTAGACCATACAAGGACTTCTTTAATTTACACACATAATCTGCGTTCTCTGACAACTGAAATCCTTCTGGTTATTCAATGTAGACTTCTTCTTCAAGTTCCCCATTCAGAAAATATGATTTTACATCCATCTGATATACTTTAACATTTTTGAAGCATGCATAGGCTAAAATCAACTGGATTGCTTCCATTCTAGCAACTGGGTCAAATGTCTCTTCAAAGTCGATTCCTTCAATCTGTTCATATCCTTTACATACCAATATATATTTGTTCCTTGTATCTTGTCCATGTTCGTTTAATTTATTCCTGAAAACCCATTTTGTGCCGATCACATTCTTATTCCTGAAAACCCATTTTGTGCCGATCACATTCTTATTCTTTGGTCTTGGAACCAGTTCCCAAGAGTCATTTTTCTCTATTTGATCCAATTCTTCATTCATGGCCTTATTCCAAA
>CBVK0100190241.1:0-16940 GCA_900067695.1 Picea abies | reverse complement strand
AAAAAAAAAACTAAGGAAGATAAAATAACTTAATGAATAACACTCGCTGAAACTATATACAGATCTAATATATATTTTTAGTTTACTAAATAATATTTATAACATAAGTCTACTTATTTTATGTATAATATATACAAATGAATTTGTTTCTAATATATACATAACATTTACAAAATGCAAATTTTAATCTAAATCTACAAAAATCGAATATGGATTGATTTATTAAACAACATCTAAGCTATCATTCGATCTTTTTTTATTTGTTTTTTTATAATATTGATAAACAAGAAATGAAATAACAAAATGTCTAATTGAAAACAGAGATAACAAACAGTAGAATATGTTTAGACTGCGGGAAATTTATGTCTTAATTAAACTGATGAAATAAGACTAACAAACTAACCTGTAATCGCATCGCATATTCGTCCTGTGTATAGCATCCAATCTCATTGTCTGAAGAAGAAAACCCACAACAGATCCTACAAATGCTTCTTGTAAACGTGAAGCAGTAATGATTGAATCCAAATGATAGAACATATGAGAGATATAGTAACAACAATCTTATAATTTCACAAGTGGCCACATTGAGATAAATCTTGTTGTGAAAACTTGTGTATAAATGTTCAACGAATGAAGAAGATAAATCTCTTAATCTCAAGTTTGAATAGAATAATTATTGTATGTTAAATATGGGACATAAAACATGGATATCATATAAATTTTATCAAATCATTCTGCAATAAACTATGATGTCTAAAGCAATCACAATCTAATTACAAATCGAAATAATCATAACTTAAATAAAAACACGATATAGAGAAGCTAAAGCTATGCAAATATCATGTTCTATTCAAGTCTGTAAATCACAAATCCATAGTTTTTTCCCCAGGCAGAGACGATCTCAAGTTTACAAAACAACATACTTATATAGGCTCCAGGAACAAAATTTTTCCTGTTGATAACATCCAATTTGTTCCAAAAAATGTGGGGGATGCAACCTCCCAGATATTACTTGATACCAAAAACTAACAGCCTAATCTATTAACTAAAATCATAGAGATAGTATGGCTGAGAGATGCCAACAGTGCTTCAAATCTCCTTAGAAATATTGGGTTCCTGAAAACAAATAAAAATAAAAATATTTCATATGTATTTTCAGTTATCAAAACAAGTAATTCGAATTTTTCTAACTAGCTACAGAATCTCACAATTCTGTAGCTAGTTATAATTATAACTAGAATGATATTTTATTCAATCAATCAAAACAAACTAAAAATTAATCTGTGCAACCAAATCATGTATCCTAAATTGAGAAATACATAATCATATTAAACTTTTAAAAGGATCATACCTCAAATTAAGGGATTCAAACAAATCAAGTAATCTTTGAATTTACCATTGTTGTCGTTGCTTCCACGTTCTTAAAGATAATAGACCCTGTGGTTTTTTGGTATTTATCTTTGGTTTGAGATATGGATTGGAGTCTGCTATTCTCCTTCGTTAATGAATCCACCTAGTCTTCTAAAGATTTAACCCGAGACCGTAGTAAAGGCACATCCTTGTAATACATGTCGATCCAGGATCGACATTTATTACAGTGCCGCTGTAGAGACTGTGTACTGACAGTATTAACAGTTGGAGAATCATCCATTTGACATGTAGGTTCATCACGGAGTTTAATGCCAGGAAAGAGAGGATTGTCCTTTAGACACGGTGGTAGGTTGGTGACATAATCGTAGGGTCTGTCAGGGCAAAGTCCATATGAATATGGATACTCTTCGGCCAAGAACCTTTCAATCTCCAAATCCGAATCTTCACTTACCACAATTATGTTTTTTTCTGCACAGGGCTTGGGTTTGTTTCGAGCACACTGTTAAACCCAATGAGCGGCCCTTTTACTCTTATAATTGACATCGACGCTGCCTTTAAACTGTTTCCCTGTGGATTTTTTAACAGTCTTAACACAACCCTCAGGATACGAATCCGATTAAGTGTTGGGTTGGGTAGAATCAGGGTAGGTCGATGGTTCCAAATTAGAAATGGGATCACAGGGCATGAGTGAAGTAGGAGAGATGGTAGGTTTCACAAGGGTTTCTATGATGACAGGTTTGTCAACCTGTCCCAACTCACTATTACCGAAACCATTTCACAACACAAAAGAATCCCAGCAATTGTTGTTTAATTGCAACTGATGTACCATGATAATTTTGATTAAACCATGATGGAATAAACTAGAGTCATATTTCTACCTTTTAAACCGCTTTCCCATATTGTACAAACTTCTAAGGAGGAAATAGGGCATGTTCAGCAAGAAATCGATGAAGCTCATAAGCAATCGTAGGTGATACAAGAAAACCAACCCAAATCTCCCTTCACATGTAATAAACTGTTTCACAATAGCTAACAGATCATGCCATCTAGGTTTTAGAGATGAAACAGGAATACCTCGGTCACAACTGGTAATTTTCCTTGAGGTGAACAACAATGACCAGGGAACATCTTAAACCTTTGCATTCTTGAACTGTTTTTTCGCCACAACTGGTAAACCGGTAGCTTGGCTTATAAAATCTTCATTTACCTCAAGTTGCACGTCTCCTATTTTTTCTCAGAAACTGTCGAATGTCAACGCAAACTCTTGAGAAAATATTAGATTAAAACCCTCAAACTTTTCAATAAACACACGCCAGCCATTCCTTTCTAAGTCATCTCTGGCATTGTCAAACAATAATAAGGTCTAGATGCCATTGGGCTCAATCCTCACCACAGGTTCCATGGCTAACAGCAGGTAATCAACATGGAAATTAGAGGTAGGGTTTGATAGAAGAAACACAGAGCCATATCCCTGAACAAAACAATGTTGTGACAGTTCGAAATGGTAGGCAGGAGTGTTAATCAGCATGCGTGGGAAAGAGGTCGTGAAGCCCGAGGCCATACAGAGTAATAATACCACACTATACCTCATATGATACCTTGGGATATGGGTAGTGTAGGGATGTGAGTGATTGTATACCATATAACACACATATTCATGACTTGATTGCAAGGTAAAAGTTTGAAATAAACTATGTGTTAAAAATTTTATGAATCAAACCCCATTACTATTAATTGAATATTGATGAGGGGGAGGTTTTTTACTTATGCAACCAAGGCATGACTAGGACCAAAAATTTATAAACTAGGAAAACCATCAAGTTCATAGCGAAAGATGACAATTCGACAATAGACCATATGAAGAGTTATCCTTTGATCAAAAATCAAAACCAAGTGTGAATTCCAGCTGTGAGTTTTCATGCTTACAGTCATGAAAACAAAAATGGAAAGGAAGGTATGTAAAAAGTGACAAGTGATAAGTGTCGTTTCTCATGATGAGTAATGCAAATTTAGAAATCCTGTGTAGGCAGCTTATAAATAATAGAAATTACATTATTGCTGCCAACAATGGCAACACGCTGGGAGAAGCAGTTATCTCTACTAAATGAACAAGTTCAGATTAGGATAATCAGAAAAAAATTCAAATCGAAAACAACCGAGAAGCTGTCTGAACATCATTATTAATTATAAAGAATTCCAGTTTCAGATTACTATTATTTTAAAGAGACGAAAACTGACAACAATCTTAACAGAAGAGAGTCACAATATTAAAGTTAAAATCTTCAATACTGTTGACAAAGCCGCTGCTGCTAGTAGGCATCCATAGCCTTGATAGGGATGTCATTTAACCCACTCCGATATTTGTATCCTACTAAGAAGTTCCAGATAAAAACTAAGTACATTTAAGGTCAAAAGAATCCATATCTGAGAATTTTCATATACCTGACATTGCTTCGCTGCCATCGGGCCTATTCAGTACCCCAACGAATTTATCTTGGCATCATGCATGTATTTACCCACTGCTAGCAGACCTGTTCAATATCCCAGTGGGTTTACAAGCACTTCCCATAGCTCTCTAAAGGTTTATTTAGTTTTAAAGATATTTAATAGAGCGGGGTGATGCTGAAAATCCTGGTTTTTGGACACATCTTAGTAAATAACAGACCTTAAAGAAACTTTTTAGCTGTCCTTCATTAAGATATAGAGATAGTTTGTTAATAAACCGACTTTCAAGAGTAGGGAGACATATCTGAGTTGTTATCTTAAGGAACAGGGACAACGTAAGAAGAATTTTTATGGATGATCGTGAATATCTTGAGTTGCAGATTGAAATCAAGAAATGCTTTTCAAATAACAAGTTATCTTTAACATGGCTGCAAACTCAGAAGAATATCACAATGGATACTTAAACAATCTTTAGCAGTCATTTTAGAGGGGAAATTTTTCTGTTCTTTTTGTCTAAACTAGCCCATGATGCAGGCATATGTGTCTCAAAAAGGAAAGACTGATAAGCATAAAGGAAAAATCAAAAACAGTAAAGAAAAGCAAACAACAAGCGAAACAAAAATATTTACACAGTGTACATGGGAGTGTCATCAGGAAAAGTACTTTTTTAGAGATTGGCCATTTATCGGAAAGGTGTCTGGCTATCCCTCTAAATTCTGTAATCGGAAAGAACTGGGACCCAATTTCTCAGCAATTAAAAATGGTCCTAGCCACAAGTTCTGAAACTCCGTATGCTCTCCTTTTCCCTCATGAGGTTTGTCCCATTTTAGGACAAGGTCACCTACCTCAAAATTTCTATCAGAGGCAGAATTGGAATCAAACAAGTTTTTAACAATGAGTTGATGTTGATCCAATTTCTGTTTTGCTTGAGCCCTCACTTCTTCTAATTTTAACAAAGCGTTAATTTGATTCTCCAAAGGGGGATAGTCCTCTTTCTGTACTTTCTGTGATAGTTGCAGAGAGGGAAGGAGGACATGTGGTGGAAGAAACGCCTCTCTGTCGTAAATGAGAAAGAAAGGTGAGTTACCCACAACAGTTTTAGGAGTTACTCTATCATCCTAGATTGTGTTTAACAGTGCGTTATGCCAATTTTTATGGTTTTCAAAGACCGTTCTCTTGTTGATTTTGATCAGATTTTTATTAGTCGATTCTGCAAAACTGTTACCTTGGGGGTAATAGCTGGCAGAATACTTTAATTTAATTCCTTTTTCTAGAGCGAAATCACTCATCTCAAGAGACGAAAAATAAGAAGCATTATCAAATACCAGGCATTCAGGGATACCAAAACGAGTAATAATATTCGAATTCAAAAAAGATATTACCTGGCTGGTATTTATAGCTTTTAATGGGGCAGCCTCAGACCACTTGGTGAAGTAATATGTGGCTATTATGATATACTTATGTTTTTGTGAGGATGGCGGATTGATTGGGCCTGTAATATCTAGACCCCACTGCTAAAAAGGGGAGTCTACTAAAACTAGTTGCAGAGGGAAGGCTAGTTTTTGTATCCGTCCGGATGCTTTTTGACAAATTACACACTTGCGACACAAAGCATGAGCATCTTTAAAAAGGGTAGGCCAGTAATAACCTACTCTTAATAATTTATGGGTAGTGGTATCTCCACCGAAATGCCCACCATATTTTCCTGCATGCAATTCCAATAAGACTTTTTATGCTTCATCTTTCTCAAGGCAGTGCATTAGTACTCCATCAAAATTTTGACGAAACAAAATACCATTAATCAGCTGAAAAGAAGCAGGTTTTAATCTGAGTGCTCTCCTTTTAGTGGGATCAAGGTGACGGGGAGCTGATCCATATATAAGACAAAATTTTATATCATCATACCAGGGACTAATAGGGTTTTGTGCACAACAGATTTGATTTTGATAGTGTTGTCCTAGATTTAACATATCATTTTCCTCTTGTTGTCCTGCAGCTGAATCAACGACTAATTTGAATAACCCTTGGCCTCTCACTATTTTTGCTGGGGTGATTTCTATGTCATACTCTTGCAAGGATGTGACCCAGTTTGCCCTTTTTTCGCCTAGTTCTTTCTGTACTAACAAATTTCTGACAGCTGGGTAAGGGACAATGATTTTCATCCTAGATTTAAAAAGATAAGATCGCAAGTGCTTTACTGCTTTGAAAACAACAAAGGCTTGTTGATCTACTACTGGGTAATTAAGTTCTGTCCCCTTGAAGGCTGAGCTCATAAAGGCGATTGGGACTTCATTGTTTTCAGTGTTCTTTTGAGTTAGGACAGTGGTGTATGAACGGTCAGAAGAAAATGTGTAGAGGGTGAATTCTTGAGAAAAGTCAGGGCTCATTAGAGAATGAGCGTCTATTATGGCCTTTTTATTGAATTAAAATCCTGGCTTTGTAAAGGTCTCCAATGGTATTGTATGTCCTTTTTTATTAGGTTTTGTAATGGTCTCACCATTTCTGAAAAGTTGGGGATGAATCTCCTAAAAACGTTTATCTGACCTAAGAAAGATTGCATAGACTTTTTTGATGAGGGAGGGGGCAGTTTCAAAATGACTCGAGTTCTTTCAGGATCGATAATCATCCCTTCACTTGATACAATGAATCCTTGGATTTTACCTTGTTCTACTGCGAAGATAGATTTTTTAGGATTCAAAGAAATGTCATACTTACAACATCACTGTAGAAAAAATCTTAAATGAGCTAAATGATCTTCTTTATTTTTCGAGAAGATAGTGACATCGTCCAGGTAAACTACGACAGATTGATTGATTAAGCCTTGGAAAGTGATGTCCATCACTCTCTGGAAAGTGGCACCGACATTTATGAGTCCAAAGGGCATCTTCCTATAAGCATAGGTGCCCCATGGAGTGCGGAAGATGGTTTTGAGTTGGTCTGGAGGGGATATCAAGACTTGGTTATACCCTGAAAAACCATCCAACAAGGATAATCTTTCAGAACCAGATACATGTTGAAGGATCTGTTCCATGGGAGGGACAGGGTAGTTGTCTTTATCAGACGCTCGATTAAGATTTTGAAAATTGACACATAGTCGGATTTCACCACTCTTCTTTCTGACAAGGACAAAATTAGAGACCCATTGTGTGTGCCTAACTGGGAATATTATCTTAGCATTTAGGAGTTTGTTTAATTCCTTCTTGACAGTTGGTTCAAGTTTTGGGTGCATTTTCCTTAACTTTTGTTGAAAAGGTTGGGTTTGGGGTTTCATAGGAATAACGTGTTGTATGATGTTAGGATCAAAGGTTTTTAGGTCATCATATGTCCAAGCAAAAACATCTTTGAATGCCTTAAACAATTTAATAAATGCTTATTTTTCTTGCTTAGAACACCCCACCCCTAAATTAATGCACTATGGGTTGTCTTTAGTTCCCAAATTTACTTTTTCATGCGTCAAAGAGGAACTATTTGTTTTACAGTTCACTGATTTTTGGAACTTGTCATGAAGATCATAAAATTTTTCTAATATAACTACAAATTTCGAGATAGAATTTATCATGTCTGATGAAGATTCTAGAGATCTTGGATCTGGTATTACCATAAAGTCACAAAGATTTTCATCATGAGTACCTTCGTCGATCACCGCACCTTGGAAAGTTTCTTCCATATGCAGGAAACTTATAATCTATTGATCATCATCGAAGACTCTCCAATTTGTGATGTTGTCTGAGACGAACGGTCTGAACAACAGCTCGACGGAGAATGAATTCGGAGATAAGCCTTCTGCAGGGAAAATTTTTGAAGCTACATTAGCTAACAAATCATCTTCCGAATTATTCAATCTAGGAAAAGGGAAAGGAAGGTATGTAAAAAGCGACAAGTGATAAGTGTCGTTGCTCATGATGAGTAATGAAAATTTAGAAATCCTATGTAGGAAGCTTATAAATAATAGAAATTACATTATTTCTGCCAACAGGTTTCTATAGTGGAGAAGAAGTAGATCTGACGGACGAAGAACACTCAGAACCCACCGAAACAGAGGAAGGATGAGCTTAAGAGCTTCGATGAGGAGAACCTGAAACCTCATAAACTATGAAGACCATCGAAGTAAGTACTGTTATCCTTCCTGTTTATTCAGTAGTAAGCAACCAAAGTAATCCTAGTCACCAGAGTGTCCAGAGCACTATCAATACTAGTCCACCACATATTCAGTCAAGAACCCTAGGAAGATCTATGGCAGATGATATGAGGCTTCCTATATTTAGGGGAGATGGATTTGAATATCCTGATCAACACTAGTTCCTGTGTGAATCCGTATGAAACATTAAGAATGTCACAGATGAAGCTGTCAAAAGAACCCAGTTTAGTACCACTCTAAGGGATCGTGCACTGAGTTGGTAAATGAAGCTTGTCTAAGGACTTGCACAACCTAAGCCACTGAATGAGATCAAGAATGTGTTGATTGTAGATTTTAAGAAACCTAAGTCGGAGTCACAATGTATTATAGAGCTGAAGGAGATCAAGTAGAAGGTAGCCAAACCCGTTTGGGAGTTCGGCCAGAGATTCAAGACCTTAACAGGCCGATTAACTTTTCAGATCTCAAATGAACATAATAAATAATGGTTCATCGCTGCCCTTTTACTGCACATCAGAGTTCCCCTGATGCAGCAGAATATTTCTTCACAGGAAGAAGCATTGGAAATCACTATGAAGCTTGAATCAACTCCTATGGGAGAATCCAACTCAGGTATGAGCCAGATCTTGATCCAACTTACTAGTTTGTCTTTGTGGGTTGAGGACATGAAGAAGGATAAGGGGAAGGAAAAAAGAGAAGATATATAGTGTGTAAGATGAAGATCAAAAGGCCATGATAAGGAGCATTGTTCTTTATTTCATGAATATTTTGCCTCAGGAGCATCGATCCCCTTGAAGCAAGTCAACCTACCCTGATGCGAAGTATGTAGAAATAAAAATCGCACAGGTGAGTGCTATTACATGCAGAAGTATGTTTAGAATCCAACAAATTTATATTTCACATTCTGTAAGTCTGTGGGGCACGACAATAGGGATTGTAGGGCATATGACCTTATGCATGAAGTATCGAGGTACATATAAAATATCCAAGGTGAAGCACAACAAGAAGGAAACACTCCGCAGTATAACTCCCCAGGAAGAGGAAATTTCAATCCTCACGGTGGATATAGAGGACGAGGAAGAGGAGGACTATTACAACTATACGCAACCAAGACACTTGCAAAGGGATTATCAGAATCCTTTCACTACATGCATCTATTGCAGCTCGTTTGATCATGCTATAGAAGATTGCCCTGTGCTGCTAGCTAAGCTGCAGGAATGACGAGGACCTCAAAAGAATCCACAAGTGAAATTGATATATGCTAAGCCTCATAGGGAAGTCCCTAAATTTATTTTTATCACTCGAGGAGGTGCTGCTACAGGAAAGGATAGAATTACTCAAGGAAATATTTCAGAAGACTCAGGTATCAAGAAGGATACAAAGAAGACCCGAACATTCGATGCAAAGAAAGAAAGACAAATCTTTGAGGAAGAAAGACAAGATTTCAAAGAGAATCAAGGTTCCTCATCAAAAATACAGCCAGAAATAAAAGAATATGGAATGCCTCAGGCATTTGATCAATCTGCTTCACCATAAGAGGGAAAAGAGGTAAGAAAGCTCATGGAATTTTTATGCACCAGTGTTAAGTTGATTCAAGATAAAGGCATTGTACAAGAGCTAGAGAACTTAATCAGACAGTATGAATTAGGAAAGATAGACCCCTTACTAAATAGGGAAGTACATCAAATCAGAAAAAGGAGAAGGACAAATAAAGAATTACACTTGAATGCTCAAATAGGAGAGTATGATATAGACTATGTGGTCCTCGACTTAGGGTCGGAGGTCAATGTCATGAAGAAGCAAACTTGGGCATTGATGGGGAAACCAAAGTTGATATACTCCCCTATCAGGCTTAGGATGGATAACCAACAAGTTGTCAGTCCCTTTGGCAGATTGGAACATGTCCCTATGGACATCGATGGAGTGAGAACGTTCACAGATTTTGAGGTAATTGAAATTGTTGATGACAGTTACCCTTACCCTGCACTGTTAGGAATTGATTGGGCCTTCGATAACTCCACAGTGGTTGATTTTAAGAAAAGATATATGGCATTTGAAAGAGATGGCCTTCGGGTCATTACACCCTTAGATCTAGATGAGGGTCCACTATATATAGAGCTCATCAGAGAAGAAGACCACACATACAAACTAGAAAACATATACAAACTGACAGCCAAACAATAGGATTACATCAACCCTACAGCCGATGGGAATTTGAGCTAGTGAAGTGACAACGTATGTTCACTAGATTTAGAAGAAGCACTAGAGAAATGACAGAACTAGATGTACAAAGTATCTACCCGAAGATGTGCCGGATTAACCAGAGAAGTTCGTTGGATCGGCACAACAGTAAGTAACTTACCCACATTTGATGGTCTGAACCATTTAGAAGCCTTCCTATTAGATTTTTAAGCAAGTGTACCAACACAACAGAGGTTGTTGGCAATGAATGAGTTCCTAAAAGCCACACCAACAAGATGGTGGGGAAACCACAGAAGAAATATTACAGACTGGATACAATGCCGAAATTTGATGACAGTGCAATTCTCAACACAAGAAGTAAGTTGCAAAGTAAGGTATATTGATCGAAGTTTCCCGAAGGACCATGTTCAAAGCTGCAAAGAGGCCTGGAGTGGCATTCCCCAAGAACAATGGGTGCACATATTCATTAACACATTGGACACAACCCCTATCAACTGGTACCTTCAAGCAGAGCCGTGCCTCATCACTATAGACTGGGAAGGTATGATTCAAAATTTTGTAATCACCTTTTTATTTGAAAGTGAATATCCTTCAGTAGACCAAGAATTACATATTGTGAGATAGAAGGTATTAGAAGAGGCATCTAGCCTCCCTATGGAACAAGAAGAGGACAAATGGACTGCGCCTGTCCAAAAATTGCAGAGTTTCTACAACATCAATGTCGACGATGATGATCTCACGAAGGTAAACATCACTGAAACAGAAGGCCAAAGAGATGTAGAAGGATCGGGAGTTGAGCTACCATTTATTTTTTAGCCAATCAAGATTAAAAAATTCAATATTGGGACAGAGGAGACACCAAATCTTACTAATGTCGGATATTGCTGAGATGCTACTACTATTGACAAGATTACAGAGTTGTTGCACGAATATCAGGACTTGTTTCCTACCAAGTTCACTGATATGAAAGGTATCAAAGGTCCTATGGGAGATATGAGGATACCTTTGAAACCAGGTGTGAAGCCATTCAAGAAAATACCCTACAGATTGAACCCAAAATATAAGGAAAAAGTGAAGATTGAGCTCGACAGAATGCTGGAAGCAGGGATTATTGAACATGTTGAAGAGTTGGAGTGGATCAGCCCTATGGTGGTACAAGACAAGAAGATAGGTGAGATCAGGATATGCATAGATCTCAGGAATTTGAATGATGCCTGTCTGCATGACCCTTTCCCTACACCATTCACTGATGAAGTATTAGACAATGTGGGAGGCCAGGAGGTATATTCTTTTACAGATGGATTTTCAAGCTACCATCAGATTCAGATTGCTAAGGAAGATCACCACAAGACCACGTTTGCCACAAAATGGGGATCCTACCAATATACAATGATGCCATTTGGACTGAAGAATGTCCCAGACATCTTTTCCAGGGTGGTGGTGGAAGCGTTCAAAGAGTTTTTGCATAACTTTTTAGAAGCATATTTTGATGACTAGACTGTGTTTAGTTTATTGAAAAACCATATTGAATATCTAAGGCTAATGTTGGATAAATGAAATCAGTGTCAAATTTATTTAAATATGAAGAAGTGCATCTTCTTCTCACCATTTGGAGTATTATTAGTCCATATTGTATGTGAGCATGGATTGTTGGTTGATCCATCAAAAATTGCAATTATAGTTGATTTGTCACCTCCTACTTTAGTCAAACAACTACGCACTACACTAGGACATACTGGCTATTACAGGAAATTCATTAAAGGCTATGCTCAAATCACAACACCGATGGATAATTTTTTGAATAAGGACTGTCAGTTTGGTTGGAAAGAAGAATGCTAGCAGATCTTCGACACACTGAAACAAAAGATGGTGATTGTGCCCATTCTGGTCTTTCCAGATTGGAGAAAATAATTTCATGTGAATGTCAATGCATCTTTTATTACATTAGGAGTAGTATTGGCACAACTTAGAGAAGGGGATATTGACCATCCATTATATTTTTCTAGCAGGAAGCTATCTACAACTAAAGTTAATTACACCACTACCGAGAGAGAAGGATTAACCATGGTGTATGCGCTGCAGAAATTCTGCCACTACTTATTGGGAGGACACTTTAAAATGTTCACAGATCACTCTGTGTTGAAGTACCCAGACAACAAGCCAGTGTTGGGGGGGTGAATATGCATATGGCTTCTATTGTTTCAAGAATATGATTTTGAGATGATATTTAAGCCAGGGAGAATGAACAAGGGCCCTGACCACTTGTCGAGGTTGGAACATGGCGAAGAACCCACCAGTTTGGAGGATACACTTTCGGATGCACAACTTCTTTCCATTATAAATATTGATGACCACTTCGCAGACATAGTCCAGTTCCCACCAACAGGAATGGAACCTAGTGAGTATAGAATTCCCTAGAAGAAATAGCTAGTGGTATGCGTTGCATACTTTTCACTGATAGCTAGTCAGCTATACAAGATGGGACCCGATGAGATTTTAAGGAGGTGTGTTATAGAGGTAGAGCGACCACTGATCCTTGTAGAATATCATGAAGGCATCATAGGAGGACATTATGCAGGGAAAGAAAATGTGCAAAAGTTTCTTAGAGATGGCCTTTGGTGGCCTACCTTACACAGAGATGCTAAATATTATGCCACAACTTGTGATGTATGCCAGAGAGTCGAAAAACCATCTCGAAGAGATGAAATTCCATTAGCACCGCAGATGACCCTACAAGCATTTGAAAAGTGGGCCATTAACTTCGTGAGACCTATAAACCCACCAGGAAATCACACAGGAGCACAACACATAATTAATGCGACAGAATACCTGACTAGATGGGCTGAAGAAAGAGAAATAAAGGACTATAGTGCAACTACAGCTTCGCATTTTATATTTGATGACATAATAACCAGGTTTGGATGCCCCAACACCCTTATGAGTGATAAAGACACATACTTCATCAATAATACAGTCGAAGCCTTGACTGAAGAATTTGTAGTCCACCATCAGAAGGGTACCCCTTTCCATCCAGAAGAAAATGGAATAGTTGAAGCATTCAACAAGATCTTGGAGACCGCACTGACAATATTTGCAATGTGAATAGGGATGACTGGGATTTAAGAGTACCTACAGTACTATGGGTTTATAGAACCACTTGCAAAAAATTAAAAATGAAGACCCCTTTCAAGTTGGTTTATGGTATTAAAGCTATTTTCCCGATGGAATACTCGATGCCAAGATTAAGAATTGCTACATTTACAGACATGGATGATACTAGCGTTGTTCGCGAGAGGCTTGCACAGTTGGTTGAACTGGAAGAAGATAGATTTATTGCAGGATTCCATCAACAGGTTCAGAAGGAATGAGAGAAGGCCTATCATGACAGGCATATCAAGAAGAAGGCATTCAAGAAGGGTGATTTAGTATTGTTGTATGATAGTAAGTTTACAAAACATCCAGGGAAGTTTAGGACACATTGGCTCGGACCATATGAGGTCACCTATATTACCGAAGGGGGAGTTATGCAGCTAAAGACATTAAATGGAGAGTGGATGGAAGGATTAGTGAATGGGAGTCGGTTGAAGTTGTACTATGACAACCAGTTTCCTTGTAGACCTCAGTAAAAGAAATAATAAAAGGGTCTAGGTACTAGGTGCAGTTGAAATTGGGTTACAGACACATAAAAGACAGTTTGCACAAGGAAGGCTTGCATGGACCAGAAAGAAAAGGCTGCACTGTGCAATCTACAAGTCGAAGTAGAACAAAAGAATTAGATTTGAAGTGCCTTGGGATGAGTCACATGTGAGTGTTGGGGGCCTGTTGGTCGTTGGTTATGGAAGGAAGCGAAGAAAAAGGAAGAAAAGGTGAAAATCGAAATTTGTGGAAGACACAGTAACTGTCATTGGGTCGAAGTGAGAAAAAGAGTAGAAAAGATGGAGAAAAGTATGGAAATGAAAGATGTTGGACAAGGAGATTAAGAATGACATATCAGCAAGGAAGATGGATCGAGGACAATTCAGCAAGTGGAAAAATCCACCGTTGGATGCTATGGAGCACCGCGCGAGAAGGAAGGAAAGACAGGTTGGCGAAGCCTGGAAAAAGAGGGTCAAGTTGACCTAGGGTTTTAGACACCTAGGGTTTTGGTATCTAGGGTTTTGACACCTAGGTATCAACCTAGGGTTGTCAGTGAAGTATTGTAATGTATAAATAAAGGTCAAGAGGACCTGGGTCGGTTTGGTACGATATTTTTGTTGATCTATATCTATTATTTTGGTGAGATATTATTGTATTGAGAGAGAAATTCTAGGTGAGAGGGATTTCTATTATTGTAAGATCTTCATCTATGTGCGAAGGTCAAGTCCTACAGCTGGGTGCGCAGGAAGGGGAGAGAAAGAGAGAAGAAGAAAGAAGATCTGCTAGTTGAGAGCGTAGACAAGAACTGTATGCTTTACCTTAATAAATCATAAGCACAGTTTTGTGGACATATCCCTAGAGGGAGGGTGAACCACATACATATTGTGTTGTGTGTGTGATTGATGCTTTGATCTCTATCACTGTTATATTGTTATTTTCATTATTTCATTAGATCAGATCTATAAATGTGTAGGGTAGATCTAGCTTGGTGAGGGATATATGAATGCTTCCTTGTTGTTGTATTAGACCCACTTGATATTCCCCTGGTTGTAGACATCTCTGTCCTGCAACCCCCTCATAGCTTCTTCGGGTGAGACTGCATCTGCTTCGCAGGTGTTTCCGAAAGGGCTAGTAGTTAGGGCTTGTTGGTGTGCTCTTGGAGTGAACCTTGGGTCTACCCCTATGCCAACAAAGCTCATATTTAGACTGAGTTGTGATGCACTGAGTAGAAGGAATATGAAGAACAATGTTAGGAGGAGTTGCAACATGCAGTGCGCGCATAAGTCTTAAATGCACTAGGTCACAAGGAATATTTTGAGGATGAAGTAAGTTCTTTATTACGTTGTTGTGTGCACTTTTTGAATGATCCAAAAGTTATAAGTAAGTTAACTGAAATGTTAACTACTTTCATGAAAGAACAAGGAGTGGAGGCTACCATATGCACTTCACTGCCATAAAGAGATGTGTGTTAGGTCAGCAAGAAAAAATGCACTAGCCGAGAATTTAAGATGACAGTAGAACTCAGTGTCTATGATATGGATGGAGTCATGTTGGATTTGGGATCCAATGTGAATATTTTACCGAAGAAATGTTAGAAGGTAATGGGTAATCCTAAGTTGGTCTGGTCACCCATCCGGCTTTGATTGGCCAATCAATATAATATATACCCCATAGGATGACTTGAGAAAGTAGAAGTAAACATAGAAGGAGTGAAAACAAAGGATGACTTTGAATTCATTGATATCATGGATGAATTAGATCCATATCCTGCATTATTGTGGATTGACTGGGCCTTTGACAATAATGCAATGTTAAATTCGAAGAAGAGGAAGATGTCCTTTGAAACTAACACCATGCACATGGTCACACCACTAGATCCATATGAGGGAGATCAATATAATGAGCCTGTGGACGAGGATGCGTAGAGCTCAGCCATTGAAAATATTTATAATATCACAGGGCGTAGGGAGGAATACATCAACCCCACCGAAGATGGTGAATTAAGCTGGAGGAGTGTCGAGTCTTATGACACAGATTCTGAGGATTCCATGGATAGGTGGTGTTATCACTATAATAATTTCTTGGAATATAAATATTGAGATTTAGTAGAATGCTAAATCAATACAGAGGAGTTTTAGATTAGCGAATGGGGTCATATCTGTCGGACAGGGTTAAATTGGTGGAGACGTGGAAGTAATGGGACCTGGCGAACCATAGATCTCATGCAACCTAGATCAACGATTAGGAGACATATCGATTAAATAACTTGCGTGAAGGTTAATAACTAGAGAGTGGGTCGGGAAAAATACCGTGGTTTCAACCCATGGACACATGTCACCTCCAGAAGCATATCGAGGGTAAAATCGGGTAAGTGTGAAACCACTCAATGACACCTTGATGTCACATGTTCTAATGTCATTTGAATATGTCAAATCAAAATATCACATCTGGAAAGGAAAAGGTGATGACCAGTCAAATCACCTCACACCACTCATTCATATACTTTGCGACCATGTGATGCCAGGTGAGAGCATCCAGATAACTAACTCAAAGGCTCATCATTCTAAATAGATTGTCCAAATGTGATAAACCAACATACCTGCAAGTACTCTTGTCAGTAGTTCATGATTGGAACTCAATTACAATTTTTCTTCAAAACATGGGCTACATTATTCTATTTTGGGTGATTAACATTCTGTTTCAAAATGGGGTAATCACAGGTCAAATTATTTAGCTAAGGAAGATAAGTTCATGCTTTCTGCAAAATCAAGGAATATGGATATGACAGACCCAGTAGCCTTCAGTGAACCAGTATTTTCAACTAATATGACAAATTCATCAATGAAGAAGAAAGATAAATTGGTTGCTTGAATCTTAGCAACGAAATTTTATACAATGCTTTCAGGAGAGCCAGGAGCGGATGAAGAGGTAAAATTAAATCCCATCATGAAGGATTTAATTATCAATGGATACGGAGACGAGCACTACAAGCGAGCGGTAAAGAGGAAGTGGAGAAAACAAAAAAATACATGGATCAGAGCTGAGGTGGTCAAAAACGTTGGGGAAAACCAACTTGCATGGCTTGATACGTTGTTACACCTCAAATTTACTCACTTTGATAGTGTCGCAAGTGTCATCATTACAAGTGTTG
>CBVK0100190240.1:0-15997 GCA_900067695.1 Picea abies | reverse complement strand
GAAAATAAAGGAGTATGAGATAAAGGAAGACAGATTACTCATGCATAAAAGTGGAATCTATGTTCCTAGTTCTGAAGCACTGAGGAATTTGGTACTGAGGGAAATGCATGATGTCCCTTATGTTGGACATCATGGTTACCAGAAAACAATTACAACAGTAAGAAGTCGGTTCTTTTGGCTGAGAATGAAGAAGGATGTTGTTGATTACATAGCTCAATGTAAGAAATGTCAGAAGGTGAAGGTTGATCATAGGCATCCAACGGGTTTTCTGCAGCCATTGGAAATCCAAGAGAAGAAATGGGAAGTGTTCACCATGGATTTCATCACAGGATTACCCAAAACGAATAAGAAACATGATTCAATCATGGCGGTGGTTGAAAAATTAACAAAGGATGCTCATTTTGTTATTGTGAAGACAATGCATAAAATGACTAATATTGATGAAATTTTCATGAAGGAAATTGCTTGGTTGCATGGGATACCTAGGAAAATCTTCTCAGACAGAGATATAGAGCTTACCTCCAATTTCTTGGTGGGATGGCTTAAAGGATTTTGCACAAATCTAAACTTTATCACCGCAGATCATCCCATACTAGAAATTTTGAGGTTCTCATGTTCTCTACAGTGAGCACATGTCCCTTAGTTAGAGGCCCACATGTCCTAGAGATTATGTCTAGAGGCCTACATGTCCTAGAAATGGAGTACCTAGAGCCATATTGACTTGATATTGGACCTAGAGGGCCCATCCTTCTTCTTAAATGCCTCCATCCTATCAACAACAACAATATACATCCCATCGGCTTGGTTCTTCAGCAACAATGGGTCTTGCTCCATGAGGTTATGAGTCCAGGTATCATGGTATGTGTCACTCTAATTCTCGAAACATTTGAATATATGAATATATGAATTTTTGGCTTCATGCCATGTGGTTGTACTTTATTCCTTTTGACTTGTCCATAACTAGGGGGGAATGACAAAATTCGCTAGCAAGTTGGTTCCCTTATGAGTGAGTTTCCACTAAGTGGGTTCATGAAAGGCCATCATCCATTCCCACCATACTTGTCACTTTTCATCATCTTCCCTATCATCCATGCCCTGCATTGGTTTGGGCATTGGGTTTGCCAATATAACAATGGGTTGTACCTTGCCTTCTGGGAATAATGGGATAAAGGCACGGAGGATAAAAGTAGATGGAAAAATATAAAATATGAAATAATGAAACCTTCAGATTCTTCGCCTAGGGATCTCCAAGAAATAAATAAAAGGATTCTTAGCAAGAAAAGGAGGGACCAATAAAATAAATAAACTCAAGACATAGTTGGAGGATAGGGGGTCTCATCACGAGCCAACCTATTAGTCAAGACATAGTTGGAGGATAGGGGGTCTCATCACGAGCCAACCTATTAGGTCCATGGGAATGTAGCAGTATGACACTACCATTTATCTGGTCACCATGCCAGTGTAGTGGCTCTTGGTGGAATAGCCAAGAGAAAGGGGATATCATCACGAGCCAACCTTCTCATCTCCGTGAAATGCTTGTGGGTAACACTGTCACCACTAGTCACCATGCCAGGGTAGTGTTAAGAGTTACAATAGTTTATTAGAAACAATATGACTCGACATATAGTTGTTGGATGCATGTTGCATTGAAGTTAAAGCAATCAAGGTGTGGATATGGTAAGGCATTGGATATGAGTTCGACCAATTGCATGCGAAGCTTGGGACTTCAATAAATTTTTGAAGTTGATGGATAGACTCATCCTTGTATCACATCAGAGGTCTTGTAGGTTTGTAGAGATGTAGAAGGTTATTAAGGAGAGTTCATGAAGAGATTCAGTTTCTTGGGAAAGCAAAGGTCCAAGACAACAAACTTAGAACATGGTTTTAGAGAAGAATGTTGTTTGGAAAGGCATTGTTGGATTGAGTTCTTGAATTTTCTAATTGTTGTAGTGAGTTATTTTAAGGGAAGTAGGATGACTTGGTCGTTCAAGTGCATTTCATTTCCATAGTGAAAATTGACATAATTGAGGGTGACTCAAGTGGTGCAGATTCGAAGAAGTCATGTAGCAATTTGGGATGCCTTGGTTGGCAGAATGTGTGGAGAAATTGTGCAAGCTACTAGGAAGAGTCCTATGGTGGACATAGGAATATTTGGATGTAGTTTTGGAGGTGGGTTGAGGTAGCTTCCTAACTCTTTAATGAGGTGTGTTTTACAAGTTGTTGCAGTGATGTGGGAAGTGAAGTCTCTATGTTCCACCTTTGATATGTTAGGTGAGGAACCTTGGTGTTTGGTGCCTTAGCTAGATTATTTGGGTCATGTGATGAATTGGAAATCTTCACAACACTGAAAAAGTTTGGATGCTTCCAGGAGGTGCATGGTAGTTTGTTCTAGGAGATGAATGGAGTCAGCATAAAAGCTGACCAATAATTGTTGGTATTCAACCCAAATAGGAAGAATGAAGACCAAGTGACTTGGGAGGGGTTTTATCACCTTTGGTGTGGGACATTGAATGAGGTAGAGCATACCTTGGTGACTTTCAGATGATTTTGAGATGAATCAAAGATCCATTGGGGGTTGTTGGTTGGAGTAGGTAGAGTAATGCTGTGAACATGCCTAAGGCATGGAATTTCTTTAAGGTCACTCATTCTAATTGGAGAGATTTGGAAAGATTGTTGGGATGTTTGGGGAGTGTAGGCACATCCAGCATACTCATCATAGATGTTGAGTTTCTTGAGGTTGCTTGAAAAAAGGAGATGAGTTGAGGACTTTCCTTCATTTGGTGGATTGTGTAGAAAGATAGATCACATCATGAAAAGATTACTTGGACATGAAAATTTCTCTTGATTTGGGAAGCATAGTTGAGGGTGAATCCTAGTTGTTCCAAGGAATATATAGGTAGACAACACAACATGGTTGGATGACAAAGTATTGAGAAAAAGGTAGACTATATGTGCAATTCTTACGGTATATTGGCTAAATGTGCCATGAGGTGGATAATAGAGTCAAGTTTCCATAGTAGACTTATTTTCGGTTGAATTAATAGTGCAACAAGGTGAGGAGAAACCTTGCCTTGATATGAAGGTTGTGAAGATGGACCGAATTGTGAAAGGACGTGACCAATTTGTGCATGTGGGGGTGCAATCTAAAAGACTTTGAAGTTTTAACTGACCATTCAACTAGTTCACAACTTGTGCAAGAACAATAGCATGACAAGGGGCTTAAGAGTATGGATGCACTAGTAGGTTCAAAGTGTAGCACTTAAACATTGTGAATGATCTCCTAATGAATATTGTGCAATGAAAGAATTAGTGATGCAGGGTTAGACACTTGCCTTAGTATTTGGAGTTTGATAGAGTGAAAAAGATGCAACAAAAGTGACTAAGTTCATACATGGGGAGGCACATATCAATACTTGGATGTGCTAGTTGGATTGTTCACCTGAAAAGCAAAGGACTTGAGACCTGCAATATGCATAGACATGGAAGAATTTGTTTAAGTATGGGCATAGAAACAAGATCAAAAGTGTTCAACACTTGGAAAAATTTTGAAGTGGGGTGGGAAGCAATCAGTCGTTTTAGGAAGTGATAGTAGTTGCAGAGCCAAACATCAATAAGGAAATAGTATTGCAGTGAGAGAGTACAATAGATTTGGGTGAATTTCATCTTTTGAGTTGAGTGAAGTGACTGTATTGAACTTGGAAACAAATCATGTAGACTTGGGTGTAGTGTAGTTTGGTTTGTGGGAACTTGGGATTTTCACTTCACATGGAAACTTTGGTTTTCCACCTTAGAAGAATTTTGGGTTTCTCGTTGGCATAAAACTTGGGGTTTCCAACAAAATTAGTCATAGTGGAGGCATGAGTTTGGGTGGATACTTGGATATCGCAAATTTATGAATGTTCCCCAGGACGAAAATGACTTGAGGTGGGGGAGGATGTCAGGTCTTCAACTAGATGGGTACGAAGACCTTTTCCCAAGTCCTTACAAAGATGAAACTTGTGGTTTCTCTAAAACCCAATTTGGGTAAGCGGACACCCTGGGCATGAGGACTTGCTAAGGGGATTTCCCAAGTATGAAGTGATCAAGAGATTAGGGAGCATCGATATGAGGGGTGCATCGGTCGCAAGGGGCATGGCGGTTGGAAAGTGCATGGGTTTGTTTGGGAGACTGGGTCCGCTAAGGGGCATGATAATTCATTTGGGTGACCAGGTCTGTAAACAGGCACAATGATTCATTTGGACATGGGTTAATGAAGGGGAACGACACCCCCAAAGGACGCGACAATTCGTTATGGTGACATTTGTAGAGCCTATAAGAGAAGAAGGGCACACAACCAAGGAAGGAAAATTTTGGGAAAGACAAGGAGAGAAAGAGAGGAGCTCCAACAAGGATCCAAGTTTCTCTAGCTGGGAGGACTTGTTTTGACTTAAGGTGGATTCATTGGCCAGATTTGGGAGAACTTCTCTTGGATTAATCTTGGTGAAGTTTGGAAATGTAGGTCTATTGGAGACATGTGTGAGGAAAAATAAAAACCTGTGAAGTTTGCGGAAAGGAAGAGATAGCCTATGTGGAAACGAAGATACAACGAGTCTATGGTTGAAGGCAAATCTAAGGTGCACCACAGGTGGATGAAAATATGGTTGTGATGGAGAGTCTTGGTGATGATCTGTGTATGAGTGTCTTTGTGAGGTGAGGAGAGTCATTTGATTCCACCCTCTTATAAATTGACCCAACAATGCTCATGTTGTAACTGTTTCACAATAACAAATACTTAGCACGGTGTTAGGCATGGTTTTTTCCTTTCGCATTATATCTATGTTTCTCTTGTCTATTTCATTGTTACTCTCTTGGATTTTCATGTTCATGGATTTATGCTTAAATATGACTAAGTGTTAAATAATTTAACAAATTTCTAAGTATATAAGAGTTGTGCTATCATGGGAGTGTGACTTGTCGATATCCTAGAACGATGTATGGGCATTCTCTAGGTGAAGAGGCATAGTCCGAACAAAGTATCCTTGGTGATTCCAACCAGTCAAAAGGTCTACGATCATAAGGAATGTTTTGGGGAGGTGACATAAAAAATAATCACCAATACCCTTAAGATACCTCAAAATCCCAAAATCAACTTTATCGCTTTCCAATGTTGTCTTCTTGGATTTGCATGGAACTTTCCCACTACTCCCATTAAATGTTCAATATATGGAAAATTACAGAGCATGGCATACATCAAGTTTTTAATTGTTGAATAATAATGAATTTTACTCATTTCCTCCTTCTCCTTGACATCAGAAGGTCACAAATCTTTCATTGCAAACATCCTGACCAAATCCTTCTTAAACTTGTTAATCCTATTCTTATCATGTCCTATGACTAACATTTTATCCACATACAAAAATAAAATAATATATTTTTCTTGGAAATTTCTCTTAATATAGACCAAATGATCAACCTCTATTATTTGAGAGCCATGTTCCAACATAAAGGAATAAATTTATTATACCACTAGCAAGGTGTCTTCTTTAGTCCATAGAGGTCTTCTTCAACCTATAAACTGAGTTTTCTTTACCTTTTATTTTGAAACTTTAATGATGCTCCGTACAATATATTTTTCCAATTTGAAATGAAGGAAGACTGTTTTTAAATCTAACTATTCACACTACAAATCTAAAAAAACAACAAGACCCAAAATAATTCTAATGGATGACATCTTAAAAACTCGAGAAAATATTTTAGTAAAATCGATACCTTCCTTTTGAGAAAATCCTTTCACCACCAACCTTTCCTTGCATATTTTTTTTTTCCCTCCTCCCTCATGTTTTATCCTATAAATCCACTTGCTTTAAAGGAATATTCTTCCTTTTAGAATATTTACCAATTTCCAAGATTTTTTTCCCAACAAGGACCCCATTTCTTCCTTCATTTCTTTCTTTCATTGTTTATTTTTCTCAAATTTACAAGCCTCCTAAAAACAATCATGTTCACTTTCATTGGTTAATGAAATATAATTTGAGGGAGGATACCTTTGTGAAGTCTTGTGAGGCCTAATATACCCCCATGCAAATTGTGGTCATGTATTTTCAATTTGTACTTCCTGTAATGGCTACTATATGATTTATTCTTGTTGGGGTTCATCATATTCCATTTGTTGTTCAACTTGATCTTGATTTTTTCTTGCAATGGTGGAATATCAATTTGTTGTTTAGAAAAACTTGATCTATTGATATTTCCTCTTTTTCAACAAAAACCACATCCAATTTCTCTAGTATTTCTCTTAATGTATACAATGTTCCTTCCTTGGAACCTCTAGCAATGATCAACTCCCCTTTACTAATTTTATTTCCACCTTTTCGAAAGATTTTTGAACAACCTTCATCCTACAATCATCCTGTAGAGATCAATGTCATGCGCATCTTTGGAATGTTCCTAACCAATTTTAATAAGATGTGTTTTCCATTCTTTGTCTTGATTTGTACATCCACCACTCCAACAATGTTGCAAAAGTTATTTCTTTTCAAATGCACTTTACCGTAATCACCATAATTATACACAAAAAAATTATATTTGGTTGGGGTTAAATGTTCATATGTTGCAGATTCATGAATCCAATCAATGGTATAGATGGAGGTATATAAATATGCATATTCAATTGAAACATTAAATAAAACCTGATTATTTGAAACTAATCTAGTAGTATCACCTTCCTTTGTGATAGATGATTTTTTATTTGTCCTATGTGTTTTTTTATCCTTCTATTCTAACTTCAAGATTTGACACTCCTTTTTCATGTGTCCTTCTTTTCCACAATCATAACTTTTTCCTCTTATCGATTCTAATCTACCTCTTGAACTTGAACTCCCTTGACGGTTTCGACAAATTTTCCTCACATGATGAGCTAGAGTTAGAGATTCTCCTCCCTAGTTTTCTATACTTTATTTATTTCATAGCACCCCATTCACTATGTTTTTGCAAACATCATTGAACTTTAGGGTTCTTGCAGGTTCCAAAGTGCTCATAACTACAATCATATTCTCCTAGTTGTCCGACATAGATGGAATTAACAAGATGTTTCTAATCTCATCATCCAAAATGATTTTAACATAGGTGATCTAGTTGGTAATTATGTTGAAATCATTTAAGTGCACCAATATTGAATAAATCTCCTTCATATTGATGTTGTATAATTTCTTCATCAAGAAAACATTATTTAATGTTGTATTTTTCTCATATGGATCATGCGGCTTTTTCCATAGAATTTCCCTTGTCTTTTCTCTTGCCACATTGAAGTATACATTTTTTTATAGACACTAGCTTATTGTGACAATGGCCTTTCTGTCTAGCTTGAGACAATCCCCTTTTTTCATTGATGAGAATTTTTCACTACTCCATCAATTGGAAAATATTCATTCGTCAAAATTAGTATATCCTCCATCTTTGAATTTCATAGGGAAAAATTAGTCCCATTCAATTTTTCCATGTCACTTAGCACCGTTGTCTCCATGCTAACCTGACACTGCTCAATTAACCCCACTCACTCTAAAAAAAACCAACACTTAGATATTTTTACTCTCAGCTGATTTCTCCCTAGCCTCGTCGAAATGATGGACTTTGAACCCTCATTCTCGAGCCCGTATTTCTTTCACATGTCTTTATTGCAGGGACTAAATAGAGAAATCAATGACGAGAGAGTGGAAGCCTCTTTGATGGATGAATCTTTGTTTGACTGAAATTTCGGTGGATTCAATTTTCTCAACTTTCTTTGGTACCATTTGTTAGGGCTTTGGTCTTCTAAACTTGCCCAACAATCAAAGTTAGGGATTATAGTTTTTGAACTTGCCTAACTAGTATTTTAATCACCCTCTCAAACGAAAGAGCCAAGCTACTTAATACATGACCTACAACATAATACACAACGAGATTATTTACATGCCCACCCTCGAACGTTGGTCAATTAATTTATTGCCGTAAGGCTACTTAAAATAATTTATATTTCGATATTTGATGCAGCCCCACTCCCCTTCAGGGTTCTGCAACCTCCTGATCACTAGATCGTTCTTCCTCCTTGAGCTAGAACAACTCTCTGGTCCTTGCTGGAACCTATATTTAACAAATCCATAGGTCATTTTATTTAAGATTTCCATGTGCAAATTAAGCAACAAGCGCGAGCTTCAGCCCCACGTGATCATCGGTTGTGACCACACTCCTTATCCAAAAGGCACTCATCTCATTTCACGACCTTATGGATTCGACGTATAAGCCACCCTTCACTCTCCAACTCCTGATATTCGATTCCTGATGAGGGCTGAGCACTGGGCTAACTTCCCTCGTATCCTCTCTCCACATGACCACCGCCTGTGATCACCAACTGAGCCCAAAAAGTGCTCGTCGCATTTTGCGTATCGATGATTTGAAGGGGTCGACTCCTTGTTCTTTAAACTCCCGATTTTCAACTTGTGATGGGGCTTAACTCATGTTAGGTCCTCCCTTTAATTTGGATATGACCTAGGGCTAGACCTTTCGAGCGTGACAAAAATTCACATATCACGAGTTCTCACTGCTCCCTCCTTTGACCTTCTTCCGTAGCGAGTCAGCGAAATGTTGGGCTCTTGCCACGTGTCCCTCCAAAATGGATGGTATTGATGATGTCAGGACATGTGACGACTGTGATCTTTAGCCACGATCAACGACTGTAATCTTTTCAGAATGATCAACGGTCGTGCTCTTATCACGAGGTTACACTTCGTGAATTCCTCCTATTCAGTTCTGTGGCTGCTTCCCTCTGTGAGTCAATGAAATGTTGATCGACTGCCACACGTCCTTTAGCGATGGATGGTCCTGAAAGTTTTGGGACTTCTCTCATTCGCTTCCTTGGATATCTGATGGTTGTCAGTTCAACCTCCCAGGTCCAACGACTGAGACTTGATCTTCTCCCACACTCATTCCTTTCACCTATCCTCTGATCTGACGACTCAAATCCGTTGTCTCTTTTTGGAGATCCGCATTTCGTGAATTTGGGGAAGTATCAACCTTTTTTTTCCTGATGACTAAACCCATGAAACTATGACCATGCTGGATCGACAACTCACAGGTCGTCCTGTCCAACGGTTTGGATTCAATCGAGTTTTCACGTATTAGGGAATCGAAAGACTCTCTCCTTCGTTCTCCTGATCCAAAAAACACCGAAGTTCCTCCTGTATAATCAATGGTCTATATGCCTCTTGAATCAATGGCTAGGATCAACTCTTACAATTCCTTCCCGCGCTTTTGTCTTCTGCTAGACTTAGAAGATTTTTCAGAGTTTGAATATCTCGATTCTTCACTCCTTCTACGATTCTGATCTCTAGGTCTCGTCAACACTTGTGACAAGATGTTGTCCCTTCTGAGATTCTATCCTTTGAAGGGTTTTCGATCTCCCATGCACACCTTGCGTTCTGGGGATTTCAAAAACTCAATTCGAAGTATTTTCTTGCAAAGAAAACCCTCTCGCGCACCTGGAATTTCTCTGCACTGGTTCTTCGAAGCTTGTTGGCTTCTTGACGCTGTGCACACCTTGCAACTGGTCTGAGTTTCTATGATTCTCTCTGATATTCTCTTTGAGTCAATCCTAAACGTAGTCAATGCACACCTTGCATACAAGTATCATAAGAGAAACGATTTGAAACTCAACCAGCTTCATCACGAATTCATAAAGTAAACCTCTCTATCACTCATACATGAAATGAACTGTAACAATGATACATCCAGAATAACATTCATGTAATCACATTTGAGATGAACACAATCCAAGGATTGGGACAATTTTGGTCTGTTATATTCATTCACAAAACGAAAATTACATAGTGTTTCTGCTACTCTACTCTGCTCTACTGATCTCTCCTACAACACTTGTCCATACTGATCTATGACAATATAAAAATCAACTATCTAAGGACCGGCTCCTCGAGCTCTCTCATCCTATCTGAAACCTACCATTTCAAACTTCAAAACTAACACATACTTTATCCTATTACAATAACTGCTAATTACTACTAGATAGAGTCGACACTCCATATCTGCAAGTCTTACAATCCTTCCAAACTTTACAAACAAGTTACAATTTAAAATGTTGTTTACAAAAATATCTCAACAACCCATTAAATTCTGAGTTAATGCTCGATTTGAAATTATGTCATTGATGACATGTCTCCCATCTGCCTCCATGTGTACGTTGTTGACTTTGAAAGCGATGCTCCTGCATCAATATTGCTATATACCTATTTTTGTTTTGTAATATTAAACATATTGAAGAGGATGAATTTGCAATGATATTAAATTTAAGCATGGTTAAAATGATGAATCAATAAAATTGGTATAATGCTAAAGGTTCAAATACAATTGATCTTTCTATTTTATTTAATTTAATTTTAGGTATGGGATTAAAGTAAGTCATTTAATAATATCGCATGACCCTTTTAAATATTAGTAACATGGAATATTGGTTTTCTTTTGCAATAGATATTACTTGAAACAACATTTTGGTTTTTGAGTAACAACTTTAATTGTTTCTTCTTAACCAAGAGTTCATCTTCTATGAGTAAAAGAGACTTTTTCTTATTTCGAGAAAAAATAAATAAATGCTTTAGAGTTTGTTATTCTTTTAGGAAAACAAAAAAAAGTGGTTTTATACATATAAAAGGTATTTCAATCTGACATTGGAGAACGTTAGTGTAATGTGTAATGAGAAGTGTTTGATAAAATGTTCTTGTGTTAAGTTTTTGAAGAAATTATTGTTTATATATTTTTGATGTAGATATTGATATGAATATAGGATTTTTTATTATGATAAAGATGCGTCGTAGGAAATCTTTGTGCATTTGGGATAAATCTAACAACTATGTGGTGGATTTAAAATAGAAATTCGAGTATTTTCTAGGGATTCCTATTGTAAAAGAAATTTATCTTTATGAGGGTAAACAATTAGAACATATATTTCATCTCTTTGATTATCATATTGTTCAAGATTCAAATCTTATATCCGCACTCGGATTGCATCAAGGAGTGGTGGACACTAGAATGTCTTATAGTGATCAATAAAAAATAGTGACAATGTTACAGGATAATCATCTACTTTCCATATTTGAAAAATATGCAATCATTTTCAAATTTAAAGGGCATTTGCCTCCTACTTTTGTTTTATATCAATGGATTGATTCATCTTTGACAAACAAATATGAGATATCTCTTTCTTTCAAAGGATTTGTATTGTTTAGTTTTCTGATTATGTTGATTATCGAACAATTTTTTAGGACGATACCTAGTTTTGGGAAACACATAGTTTTTTATAATTTCTTGGTTTCTATATTTGGATCATAATTCTTAATAAAATCATAATTCTTAATAAATTAAGAAAATGCCAATTTGGATTCATCTTTCTAATTTTCTATTGAAGTATTAGATTTTACCAATATGGAAACTCTTTTGACATTTACATAAAATCATATATTCAAAGAGATTTAGTTAGATTATTTAAGTAAATTCACATTTGTATTGATGTATATCTTAGTAAGGTTATTCCAAATAAATAAACATTCAACATACTCAAGTTCGAACACAACATTTCATTGTTGAATATGCCATATCCTTGGGAATCAACAAGGTACATATGCCCAAGGTCATGTTCATCCTCCTCATAAAAAAAAACCAAAAAAAATTAAAAAAGATGGATAGTTGATAAAGAATTAATTCCTTTGATGAGTTCTTATATACTTCTTGATCTGGAATTTTTTTACAATATGAGTTCTTATATACTTCTTGATCTGGATTTTTTTTCCAATAGTGTAGCAAGTGGTTAAAAGGAAGAAGGTGAAAATGGGAAGAATTCATTATTCTTCCCATTTTTTAAAAGATAAGAAATGATATGTTTATTAGTTGTGTAACTTTACTTGTATATTTTTCGATGCAAATTTACCTTTCTATTTTTATAAGTGGTTTGTTTTTATGTATTGTGTCATATATATTTTATTAATGTGATTTCTTTTTTTAATAAATAAAAGTTATGATTTAAAAAAAAATCTTATATATATGATTAATATAATCATATAATTTTTATTATGAATGAAATTAGTGATTATTTGTTTTAAAACAATATTACTGTAACTTCAAATTATGGTTTAATTATTAAATTATTTGATTGATTAAAAATGTTTGAGATACTTAGGGAATAAATCGATTAAATAATATCTTCTTACCACTCAATATTTAACATACATGACTTAAAGCTTCTTGCTAACACACCTTGTCGAGTTAACATAAACATATGACTGCTCGAGAAGAAACGCTTTCATTAACACATCAACTAAATTATTGGACTTTAATATTCAACACATTTTCGTTTAATCATGCTATTACTAAACATGCAAACTAAAAGGTTTCTACCGTCGTCTATGACCAAAACGGAAACGGATGTATTCTGCGAATTCAAACCAGTGTATATAAAAAAAAATTAAGCATATAGTTAAGTATTCATTTATATATTTGAAATAATGTTAAAAATTTACATGGAAAAAGGAGAAAACAAGAATTTTATACAGCATACATGCTAATTTAAAAAGCTTAAATCAATTAAATCACCAAAGGAAAGCATGAAACGTTACTCGAATGCGATTCTTCCCATGTGCAAATGAATATGCTGGCCAAGAGTTTAAAAAACTAATAATTAATTAAAATATTAATCAGAAATTGATACAATTACTACCTATATCACGCAAGGGAAATCAAAACATATCTTACATATAGTGTGAATCCAGTGTATCTGACAATAATTGTCGGTCATGCGAAATGTTCACATGGACTCGTTTCATAGATTTATAAATAAAAAGTTGTTTTTTAGATCATGAATGGATCACGTAGCAGTTTCATTTCCTTCAATTTTTTCGGTTCAGTCTTCTTATTTGATTTTCGTTTATTTGGATACCATCTTAACTAAAAAGTATGTTTGTTGCAGACGCCCCTCCTCTCCCAGGGCTGCGCGACCTCCGAGGGCTGCGCGACCTCCGTGTCTAAGATCTTCTCAAGATTGAACAAAAACAAACTTTGATTCCTTGCTGGAACCTCTAAGAAACAATTCACATGTTTTTTAATGAAAACTCTGCCTGCGTTAACAAACACCAGGCATAAGCGTCCTCGAGGTGACCACTATCCATGACCACAGGCCTAATGAAAAGGCGTTTCACAATTTCGCGTGTCACGAAATCGTACGTGAGTCAACCCCCGACTCTCCGACCTCCAAACTCCCGATAGGGGCCTAGCACTAGCTGGCTCCTCTCTTATCCCTTTGTCATATGACCTCCGATCATGACCCGGCGCTCAACTCTCAAGTACATCGGGATTTCGCGACGCGACTTCCGAGAGCAACGTCCTTCACACTCCCGACTCCCAAAATGTTGATATTTTGGAACACCAAATAAATGGCTCGTATTTTGGAACACCAAATAAATGGCTCGTGCTCCTCTGGATCTAACGACCAGTATCAAATCGTGAACTCCGGCCTCACGAGTTCTCATGATTCTCCCCTTTGACCTTTCCCTACTACGAGTCAGGGAAATGTTGATTTTTCACCATGTGTCCCCTTTCGATGGGCGGTCCCGATGATTTCGGGATTTCATGTTTCAGAATTTCATGAATTTCACTCTGCTTCTTCCAAATCTTTTGGTTTGCAAAATTCCAAATCTAACGACCTGAAAGATTTTGGCTTCTCCTGAATAGATCTTAACCCTTGATCTTATTTAGTCTTCAAAATTCCTTTCTCAAGGATTTCTCCCGCTCAATCCTCGGTACTTTCAATTTCTGAGCTCTACCTTTGAATGCTTCAACTCTTCGGGAATTAGAAATTCTTCTAATTATTTCTTCTCGAAATTTAGAACCACTCCTCCTCTTGAGCTTCTGACAAATGAAATCTAAACCTCTGCCTTGGCACACGCTTGCACTCTACGTCTTCTTCAAAAGACTTTCTTATGCCCTCCTATCATACTCTGCGCTCAACTTCCTAAGCTTTCAAACTTAAGCTAAGTTTGCTTCTATGCACACTCCTTACGCTCAATATGCACACTCTGCATACAAAATTCCCCCGCTATCTCTTCCAAGCTTTGAGTCGAAGAAGACTTCCTCACGCGCACTCCTTGCGTTCACACTCTACTCAAGCGTTTACCTACTCAATTAAATGCTTCCTAATGACTAATACGGGCAATTATCCTACACCGTGTAAAGGATTTACAATTGTTTTGTCCCATCATACATACAGCTAAATTAATTAACGAGAAAATAAAAAATCTCCACACCAATACCAAGCTGGTTAAAAGTCGGTTTGAGGCCTTCGATGCGTTGAAGTGTCGACTTCAATTCCACGTCCGCCTTTCTGGATTTGATAGCGAGTGATTTAGATCCCTTTCCTTGAACCCATAGTAATGGCGTGTTAAGATTTCCTTCATGTTCTACCAAACCCTCGGCTCGCTTGATGAGTTATATTAGAAAAAACCTCCTCGATGCCCATCCTCAATACTCAACCTCTCTGTTTGAAATCTCCCCCCCCCCCCCTTTAAATCCCCCCCCCCCCCTCACCTGAGCATATCGCATTCGTTTGACGGGCTGCAAGCGAAGGAAGGTCTTCTTTTAGCATCCTCAATACTCAACCTCTCTGTTTGAAATCTCCCCCCGCTCACCTGAGCATATCGCATTCGTTTGACGGGCTGCAAACCAAGGAAGGTCTTCTTTTAGCAATATGAAGAAGATGAAGAGCATTCTTAAGAGATGCAAAACCTTCCCGAGGGTGGCACGTTCGTACAGCAATCTCAGTTGCCAGCCTGAGCCATTCTATGATGATGTTCATGACTGGGACGAACTTGCTGCACCCGATTTTTCACAAAAGAGGCCATCGAGCCTGGTCCATGCAGATCACGATTGCTGCACCCGATTTTTCACAAAAGAGGCCATCGAGCCTGGTCCATGCAGATCACGATCACAGAGTCGACGAAGCGCCCGAGGGATGCAAGGCAGTCTATGTTGGGAAGAGTAGGAGACGGTATTTCATAAGTGCGGAGTATCTCAGCAATCCATTGTTAACTGTACTCATCGTTGACAAATTCAGAGACGGCTTCTCATTTGCCTGCGAGGTGGTGTTGTTTGGAACATTTGGTGTGGATATTGGAGAACTGCGATCCAGAGTCTACTCACAGTGATTCCACCTTGGAGGAATTGGCCGAATTCTATTCTTGTAACTAATGCAGGCCAAAAGCCCCGTGATTTATATCTTTTGTTTTTCGACTCCATCTGGGTTATAAGCCGTGAGAACGAATGCTTCGCCTGAGCTTCTAAAAGCACAGCGCTCGCTTAGAAGCGTGTTATGTACTAGATCTAACCGTCGAATCAATAGCTACGAAACTGCCTGTCGTTTATATCGAACAGAAAATTTTGTATATGTTACATAAAATGATAGTGAATATCAGGAATATTCTTGTAGCTACCACATCCGACTGTGAAGATCATGTATGCAGAGCCGAGCTTTGCAAGAACACTTCTTTGGATTGCTTCAGACCTGTCTATATTTACTTTTGTGGCACATATCTTATACGGACTCTTAACAATGCTTAAATTGTTTTCTTTTGATACATGCGGAAACATTTTATAATGTCCATCTCCCAACAACACTGTCAAACTTCTAGTAGTTGTAAAATTCGTTATAAGTTTTGTTACATATTAAACTGAAATTTTGAAGCTACACTTTGTATAAAGGGCATGTTAAACTGAGGTGTCATTGAAGGTCTTGTCTACACCACTCCCGACCGACCAGGCAAATTAAAGAGAGTGAAGAACGGAGAAAACTAATTCTAATATTCTTGTGCAAAGGGTATGCTAAAATGGAACCTCACCCGCGGAACAAATCAGAGAGATTGCTAAAATGGAACCTCACCCGCGGACTAATTCAGAGAGAGTGAACACCACAGAAAACTAGTTCTAACATTCT
>CBVK0100190233.1:0-11430 GCA_900067695.1 Picea abies | reverse complement strand
CGCCTCATCTTGTACAAAAAGCTAAGATGAGTATACTCGATATTTGTAAGATGAGTATACTAGATATTTGTAAAATTTAATAAATGGTGAATGGATATAATTTTGTTCCTTGTAACCAAGGTTGGTTGTTTCCTCCATATATTCATCCAAAGGTTTATGATATCCATAAATGGCAATTCATCCTTCAAAGTACCCTCCAGTTTTCCTCCCTTCAAGAACATCCACCAGTTCGAGTTTCTGCGCGCTGCTTTAACTAACTAAAGTTTAAAGTACTCCCGGCGGAATCTTCGAAGTCTTTGATCTGTAACTCCTTCCTATTTCATTTAGGACATTTTAATAACTAATTATTAAATCCCTACATTTTATTTGCATAGACATGACAATATTTAGATAGTGTTTCATCAAAAAGTGGCCAAACGAAATGAAGGCGTTTCATTTCGGCCACTTTAAGGAAGGCGTTTCATTTCGGAAACGTAATGTCCACTTTTGCCAAATTTGCATGGACATTACGTTTCACAGCAAGAAGTGAGGAAGAAAATATATTGCACAAGATAGTGTTCGGGCAACTAGCTGATTGCCTTTGTAGTTTGGAGCAAGGAAGAAAAGATTGTTAGAAAATGATTACTCTTGCAACTATTTTTCCTAAGTTTTAATTTCGGATTCTAGAATAGTTTTCTTACAACTATTTCTCCTAAGTTTTCATTTAGGATTCTAGAATAGTTTCAGTTAGGTGTGTATAAGTTTTAATTTAGGATTCTAGAATAATTTCAGTTAGGTGTGTATTAGCTATTTTTTGTGAGTCCTATTATTAATAAGTTTTGTGTATTTAATTATCTCTTAATAAGAGATGAATCATTCAAGCTTTTTTCATAAGCAATGAATCATTCATGTTTTAGAGCTTGGTATTCTGCTTTTTGTGTGTCAGTGTTGAGTTTATATTGGCTTAACTATTCTGAATTCGCTCCTTCTCTTTCGAATTGGTATTAGAGCGTGAGGTTAAAATAGCTATTCGAGGATTTTAAATCCATCGGTTTTTTTTTGGTCAAAGCTGCTTAAACCACTTTCTTTTGTTGGTCCTTCAAATTGGTATTAGAGCGTGAGGTTAGAGAAATCCTGCAGAGCGAAAGTAGAGGTCGCAATCTTTAGAAAAATCGAGTGGAGTTTGTTGTGTTATTAGATAGAAGATTGTTGGAAATAGCGATTCAAAGGTTTTGAATCCGTTGGCTTTCGTTGAAAAGCCGCCTAAGCCACTTCCCTTTGTTGGAATAGGGAGAGTGACCTCGTTCATTCTTGGGCGACCAATGCAAAAAAAAATAGTTCCTTCCTCTTTTGGTTTCCACTGCCAAAAGAGCCCTATCCATCTCCTCTTTAATTACAAGGTTCTTTCAAATTTAAAACCTCCTATAGTTAAATTATTGTGAAATTCCTATGGTAAAATTCTAGTGAATATACAATTTTACCATTTTTATTTTTATCCACACAAGGGAATAAGTTTTTTTTTTTTAAATTAATTTGGAGTTTTTTTTGGGTTCAAATCTAAATTATAATTATATTTTGGTTAAAGGAGGATGTGAATATAGATATACATTGTTACTTATCTTCAGAATAAAAAAAAAGTGGATAAGTATTTTTATTTTTATTTTTATTTTTTAAATCTGGAATTATTAAGTTTGGGAAATCAAGACGAGGACATTATTATGTTCTCATGATGTTTGAGATATTGTAGTTCACCATTATACAAAACCAATTGATCATATAGTCGAGTGAGTTTTGACCAATGCTCAAAAGGATCAACTCAAAGATAACATGAAGAAGGATGAAAAATCACTCTATCTCATCCAAAACAATTTGGATGAAAACATACTTCCCAAGATTTTGACAACGAGATTCAAAAAGACAGTGTGAGACATCTTAGAGACCAAATATTAGGGCATTACCAAGGGGAAAACGATTGAGAGTATAAAGATGGATTCATAGTCACTAGACTACATGACTAAAGTCATGAACATGGTAAATTATATAAATATGAACTCTGAAGAGATTCTATATCATAGAGTGATAGAAAAGGTTATGAAAACCTTTCCCAAGAATTTTGATGCAGTTGTTATAGCCATTGAAGAGTGTAAGGACTTGACACAACTATCGGTAGATAAGATGTTGGAATCCTTGTTATCCCATGAATCTAGGATGAACATGTATGATGATTTCTTGGGAAATGTATTCATATATAAGGTTTTGATCTCAAGAGGAAGAGGATGATCAAATTCAAGAGACAAAGGCAAGATAAATAGAAGCAACAACCAAAGGGATAGTTCAGAACAAGAAAGAAGACCAGATCAAAATCCCCATAGCTTAAGGGGGAGTACTAGCAGAAACTCACAGCCAAATTAGACGCATGACAAATCCAAAGTTAAATGTTTATATTGTAACACATTGGGTCATTATGCACATGAATGTAGGAAGAAGAATAATAAACTTAGCAGGCACAATGCAAATTATTCTAACGCTATTGAGAAGTACAAAGACTCGTTATTACTTATAATGTTGATCAAGAGGCTTCTAATGATATTTTGTTATTAGATCATGGATATAGAAATCATATGACTGGAGACAAAATCTCAATTGCATATATGGATGATTCAATGAGGACTGAAGTAAAGTTGGGGCTAGACAATATTCTAAAAGCCATGGGAAAATGAATGGTCAACATCTAGACCAAACAAGGTCACAAGAGACACATACCAAATGTGTATTACGTCCTAGGTTTGAAACATAATCTTCTTAGTGTTAGACAACTTACTTAGAAAATGTATGCTGTAATCCTTAAGGGTAATTATTGTTTCATATATGGTAAAACTCCTAGAAAGATGTTGATTGCTAGGATGAAGATGAAAAATAATAGAATGTATCCTATTTCCATTAATTATGATAGACAAGATGTCTCCCCTACCCAAAATCCAACATGTTCAGAATATTTTTGGTTGTGGCATATCATATTTGGTCACCTACATTTTTGTGGTCTAAAAATATTGCAATAAAAAGAGATTGTTGAAGGTTTTCCTCCCATTCAAGACCTGACTATTTCATGTGAGAGTTTCATTCTAGCAAAGAAATATAGAGATAATTTTCCTATAGGGACGTCTTATAGAGAAAAGAAACCATTGGAGTTGGTTCAAACATATATATGTCGCCCTATGTAGGAACACTCAATAGGAGGAAGTTATTACTTCCTATCCTTCATATATGATTATACCAGAAATATTTCATTGTACTTTCTTGCGAAGAAATCATAAAATTTTGAAAATTTCTGAGAATTCAAGGCAATGGTGGAGAAGCCATGTGGTCATCATATTAAAGTGTTAATATCATATAGAGGAGGCGACTATGATTCAAATTATTTTCATGATTTTTGCAAGCAACATGGGATCAAAAGACAATTTACAACAAGGTATACACCTCATCAAAATGGTGTAGGTGAAAGGAAAAACATAGCCATTGTGAATATGGCTAGACGCACGCTAAAAGTAAAATGGTTGTCAAATGATTTTTTGGGGGAAGAAGTAGCTTTCTCTATTTATGTTTTGAATAGATCTCCTACTAAAAGTGTGAAGAATAAAGTTCCAGAAGAAGCATGGATATGTATGGGTTGTAGTGTAGCATACTTCAAAGTATTTGGTTATGTGGTATATGATTATGTGTTTAACGAGTTGAGGAGAAATTTAGATGATATAAGTGAAAAATGCATCCTTCTTTGGTACAACTTGATTAGTCCAAGACATATAAATTGTATAATCTAATGAAAAATAAGGCAATAATGAGCAGGTATATTTAATTCAAAGAATATGAAGCACAGGATGGAAGCATAGATAAGACTATATCCTTTTTAGTAACTATACCTCAATCAAAAGATGAAGCAGAGGAGAATATTGGACAAGGTGGACAACAAGATTCCAAAACTAAATTACCAATCATAGATACTGCAACAAGAACTCTATGAAATTCTTTTCAAGGTGACTCATCTAGCCAAGTAGCCTAGTCTACTTCTACTTCTCAATCAAGCAATGTATCTTCAATTCTACCATTTACTCCATAAAGTCTAGAAACAATAGAAGTTTAAGAGAAATATATGAAGATATAGATGTGCATTTAAATTTTTCATTGTGGGTCCAATCAATGAAAAAAGAAAATGATTTATTAGAGAAGAATGATACATGCGATCTAGTAGAATTAGCAGAAGATAAATATTACATTGGTGTAAAATGGGTTTAGAAAACAAAGTTTAATGAGAAAGGAGAAGTTGAAAAGCACAAGGCCACATTGGTAGAATTTTTATTTTAAAACAACTTGAAATAGATTATAGTGAGACCTTTGCACAAGTTGCAATGTTATATACAATTAGAGTTGTCTTAGCCATAGCATCACAAATCAGGTGAAAATTTTATCAAATGGATGTGAATTAAACATTCTTGAATGGTATTTTGGAAGAAGTATATGTGGACCAGCCACCGAGATATGTAATAAGAGGACATGAAGATAAAGTTTACAGATTGAAGAAATCTCTCTATGGACTTAAGCAAGTTCCAAGAGATTGGTATAGTAGGATTGATTTATATTTGATTAGTACAAGTTTCAACAGAGGTAACAATGAGCCCACATTGTATAAACATGTGAATGAGCAATGTTGAATATTGATTGTTTGTTTATATGTTCATGATATGATATTCATAGGAAATCTATCAGTGGACAAGTTTACAGAAGCCATGAAACATAAATTTGAAATGATTGATTTGGGGTGAATGAGATGTTTCCTTGGTATTGAAGTTCTTCAATCAGATTCAAGATTTTTTTCATTTTAGGCAAGGTATTCCATAGATGTGCTAAATAAGTTTAAGATGATATATTTTAATAAAACACTAAATCCAATTGAAAGAGGTACAAATCTTAGAAAATAGGATGTTGGATACAATGTAGATCCAACTCTATTCAAGAGATTGGTTATAAATCTCATGTATCTCAGTGCGACTAGGCAAGACATTATGTATGTTGTGAGTTTGATTTCTAGGTTTATGGAAGTCTCCAAAAGATTCACGTTGGCAAGTTGGAAAATTAATTCTGTGATATATTACTGGAACAATACGATATGACATCATATTCCATTACTAGTAATGACTTTTTGATTAGATATATTGATAATGATTTTGCCGGTAGTATTGAGGATAGGAAGAGTACTTCAGGATATGTCTTCCATATTGGTTCAATTGTAATTTTATCGACATCTAAGAAGCAACCTATTGAGACAATTTCATTAGTAGAAATTATGTACCAGCTACAACAACAAATTGTCAAACAATTTGGTTCTGTAGAGTATTAGGTGATCTTGTACAAGGACAAGAATGACCAAATCTAGTGTATTGTAACAACAACTCAACAATAGCTCTATGAAAGAACCATGTTTCCCATCTTAAAAACAAACATATTGATACTAGAAATAATTACTCTAACAACTATTTTTGGAAAGTTTTAATTTTAGGCTCTCCAATAGTTTCACTTAATTGTGAATTAGCTATATTTTTTGTGAGTCCTATTATTAATAAGTTAATAAGTTTTGTGTATTTAACTATTTCTCTAAAAGGAATGAATCATTCAAGTTTAAAATCTCTTGAGTTCATTCAAGTTTAAAATATCTTGAGTTCTGTCTGGTCTTCCGTTTTTTGTATGTTTGTGGTAAGTTCATACAACCACAACTTTTCTGCATTCACCCCTCTTACTTCAAAAATATTGCAGAAGATAGTGTTAAGGGAAATAGCTGATTTTCACATTATTTACGTTCTCATATTTCAGTGCACACTTTCCAAGTAAACAATATCTCTTTCTTCAAAAATATTGCAGAAGATAGCGTTAAGGGAAATAGCTGATTTTCACATTATTTACGTTCTCATATTTCAGTGCACACTTTCCAAGTAAACAATATTTTCTGGCCGTAAAATTTTCTTCCTGTCCATCGTACACTTAATGCTTATTTTAGCTCTGTTAATGCTATTCCATTCGAATTTACAATGTTGATTGGTGTTTTCCGTTCGACAGCCTCTGCTTTTCTATCGCCGAGGAAGCATTTTACTTCCATGCTTTACACAAGATTACTTCCTGGCATAAAATTTAAGTCTCAATTTCCTAGTACTCTCACATCCTTATGTCAACTTGGTACAAAATTTAAATCTAAATTCCGTACTACTCTCACATCCTTATGTCAACTTGTTAGGCACTAATAGTAAATTACAATACAAAGCTTCCAACCATTCAACTTGTTTTAAATAACCGAGCATGTTCATGATTGATGGCTATTTGATATCGAAAGAAATAATTCTTCATGCAGAACATTATGAAAATTCTTTTGGATTTTCCTCACAAAGAAAGATGTATGGATTACGAATCGATTCCAAAAGTCATTGAGTATCCAATGTTTAATAAACAGTTTTGTTTGCGCCTGAATGTTTCGAGTAATGGGCGAATGAATGTGGGAAGCTTTTTGTTGTTTGTTATTCTTGATTTAAGTGTTGTAATGTCAAGTAACCGGTTATTACTCAGTACATACGTGAATTTAGGGTTTATTTTGCTTGCTGGTTATGTTTGTTGTTACATATGTTCTTTCTGTTTACATAATGTCAGTTTTATTGTATTGGATGCTATTGGATTGTAGTGGCATATTCCTTACTCATTTTCATTTAAGAAGATGAAATAGCAACAAGAGTATAAAAATGTTATCTACTGAGTTTCCGTATTACCTCTAAAATGTATACAAATACATATATCTATGCAAAACAATCTCCATGTTTTCGAATTTATAATACTGTGACCTCTCTTTGCAATTTTTTTCTTTTACGATTCAATGTTCCAAAAGATTGGCAGATACGACCCAACCTGTTCCGGAAATACTTTTGTCGTAGGTGTTAGTAAACTTTCAAATCAGCAACATCACCTTCAGTGGGTGGTTAGTCCATGTTCCCAACATGTAATTAGTTCAACACTCTTTCCGAATTAACTCCAGGGAATTGAACCTGAGCCAAGGCCAGGTATTAGTAAACTTCCAAATCAGCAACATCACCTTAAGTGGGTGATTAATCCCATGTTCCCAACATAGTCCATAAAAGGTGGGACGATTAGTCCAACACCCCTAATTCACAAGAGATGCGGCGGTTAGTCCAACTGCTATGACTTAGTATGTTTAAAGAAAAATATCGTATTATGAATGTGCTTTTTAAGTTTTCAGTCTAAAATAATTCAAATTTCAAATATGATAACCATTTGAATTCAAAATATAATTAGAGCAGTAGAGTTACTCCAATCTCAACTAATAGGAGCTACTTTTACATACTAGCACAGATACATATAAACAGGTTCAGATATGCACTTGGAGGTTTGAAAAGTCTCGATAGTGACCATCTAAACAGGGTCAGATATGCACTTGGAGGTTTGGACAGTTCTCAGACTCACGTAAACTGGGCTATCATATAAAAGTCACACGATTACAATTACATTTTACTCTTTGTTGTGTATAAATATACTTATACCAAAGCTATTAACAATGTTTTTCTCTTATATATATTTGAAATTTTTTTATTTTATTTTAAATATAGTTTATTAATTTTACAAATTTAACCCTTCAATTTTTTATTTAAAAACATTTCATTCAATTTAAGGTAAAAAAATATTTAGTCAAGAAATCCCCATAATAATATAATTCAATGTATATTTATGATGTGTTAAAAGATTAAACATAAACTAGATTTTTTATTTATTATTATTTTAATAATGAATTTTCTTTAAAATGTGTTTTTAAAGTTTTTATTGGAAATTAAAAGGTTACATAATACATGTTTATAAAATATTAATATTTAAAAAAAAAAATTAACTAAAAAATTAAAACCATATATTTATATATTTATAAGAGAGTAGTTAAATTAAAAATAACGATTTTAATAAAATTTTACAATAATTCTAATGAAATAATTTAATATCTACATTGTAAACTTTTAATAAAAATAATGATAATCATCCTCTAATTTCATTTATTATGAGGAAATACATGTTCTTAACCATTAGGCCCACTCAAACAATTCATCTCTAGAGAACAATTTTAAACTTTTAATATATATGTATCAAACAATTGAACTTATAATAATGACTTTGTTATTTTTATTTTTTTTTTAACAAAAAATGAGAGATTTGTATTATCAAAAAAGGGTGTTGGGAAACTCTTGAAGAGTTACAAAGTATTTTAAAATTCCTACCAATATGGGGCCTCAACTAAGTAACTACTACAAGCTATGAATGATTGTTTCAAATACTCAAATGAAAACTTCACTTAGAACAACATTACTAAATACACTGAATAAAATACTCAGAGGAAAAAAGTGAATGGACAATGCATCTAAACGTGAAGACTACTTATGGGGAAGAGCTCTCCTTTTTGAGTGACTTGTGGGATGACTTCATTCTACCATTGATTGCGATGTGACATATACTTTCTTCTTATTTTCCACTACCATATGATTGTTGGATTGTCTTGATTTGGAGTTTCAAATTTTCCTTGATGTGATACCTCGACATCATATTTGAAGTCCCTCATCTGAGACCTTAGGGGAAGATTTCTCTTTCTCCATCTTGAGACCTTAGGGGAAGATGTCTCTTTCTCCATCTTCAGAATGGATTCTTGAGGCAAGTCTTGAAATAACAAAGTTGGATCAAGAGTCGGATCTCGTTGAGACAAATTTTCACTCACTTGAGGAGGTTGTCTACATTCCTTTGAGATTACTTGATGGTCATCATTACATCTCACCAACCAAGGGGATTTTCGAAGCTTTCTATTCTTCCTAGAACCTTTGGAAAAATTGGTTGCAAGATGACATCTTTCAAAACAAGATCTACAGTGTCAGGGAACTCTCTCATAGTCTAGTTTCTAAGACCAATAATAATTTTTACGAGTAAGAATAAATTCAACTCAGAATCCTTTACTGAATTCCATTTCCACGCGAATACAGGAAAAACTGATGGTGATGTTCCTTGTAGTTTCACGGCTTCCAAAGTGGAACTTTCCCAAAGCTGAACCAATACCATCAAGAGAGGATAAACCATAAAAATGCAACGAATAATGGGAAGTCTCACTCAAACAGGAGCTAAGGAGAGAACATCAGAAGAAGGTCTGAAAGAAGGAGTCGAGTGTTTCATGAACAAACCCGAGTTTTCCCAAAACCATGGACATGAGCTGAGAATCACATCTTAATCCTCCTCAATGTTGAACTAAACAATGAAGAATCCTTTGTCTAAGGATGAATGAAAGATTGTTGCTGCATGATAGGGTTCTAGGTGTGAAGAGAAGGCCTGAAAGAAGGAGTCGAGTGTTTCATGAACAAACCCGAGTTTTCCCAAAACCATGGACATGAGCTGAGAATCACATCTTAATCCTCCTCAATGTTGAACTAAACAATGAAGAATCCTTTGTCTAAGGATGAATGAAAGATTGTTGCTGCATGATAGGGTTCTAGGTGTGAAGATCCAATTTTTGAGATTAGCTAACTTTGGCCAAAAACCATTGAAGAGATAGACCAAATTCATAGATCTATAATATGCTTCCTCTTCCTCAACATCTTATCCCATGGAAATGAAAAGAGAAAGGGCTTCCTGAACTAAAATAGTATAGATGAAGAAAAAAAAACAGAGTCCCATTGAACAACATCCCCAAAAAAGACACCAAACTATAAAACTGAAATTAAACTACACACAAAGTTGGAAGGAATGATGGCCCCAATACTTGGGGCATCCACTAAAATGGAGGATGTAGCCACCATATCCAATGAAGAAGACAAGCACGGGCTGGAGGCCCAACTCACGCAAAGGAAACAAGTGGCCACGGTTAAACAAGTGGCGATATTTTTGAGGTCTATCAATGTCACTAGGAACTGAAACCAATATATAGTTTCTCTAATTGTTAAAAGATTTCTAATTTAAACACCTTCAAAGAGAGAAGTTTGCCAAAAATAAAAAAATATCTTTCTTATTAAAACAAAATAACAAAAACAATCATAATTGTAAATTATAAATATCTATATAAAAATAAATGTTTAATAAATATGGATTATTAACTTATATAAATATTTAACAAACATTAATTATAAATTTTAATAATTAATATAATGTAAGCGAATTTAATGAAATACGAGGTAAACTCAAGAAATACTTATTATACCTATCCTAGGCATGATATATATCATTCGTTCAGCCGTTAAATGACTATTACTTTGTTCATTGTTCAAAATATAATTCCATTTCTCTTATAGTTTAACATTATATATTGAATTTTCTTACTTTTGTGAAATAATTAAACCTATTTATTTATCTTAATATGGGTTGATGAAATTGAAGTCTTATTGGGCAAGCGGTGGAAACATTCTTGGGATGGATTGCACACTGATCCAGATTCTGCACCACAGACACTCAACAATAGTCATAGATCTCACACTACAAAGTCAACAATAGTCATAGGTCTGACAATACAAGTCGATTACGTCATCGTCCCCTCAGTACAGATCTGACAATATGATGTCTATGAAGTCATTTCTCTGTGCTTCCTCGCCTGTCATGCAATAACAAAGACCATCAGACAGACAAAAGTATATGAAAATTCTTCCAAGTGATTTTGATACAGATCTTTACAAAGTGATTTTGATACAAATCTTTATAAAGAGTTGAAAGATATAGCATAAAATAATGTTCTTGTGACGACTAACAATTCGTTCAAGTTTGAAAATTCGTATATCCACCGCATAGAAGCTTTTGAGCCTTCGTTATGAGATTTTTGAACCATTCGTCGTTTGTAACCTTCGCTTTTGTATTCCCTCATTATTCTGGATATTAATCCTAATCTTCCCTCGTTCTTTATTTACTGCGTGCAGGTTTTGTATTTTGTTTTGCATCTGTATTGTCAGGTTTTGGATTTCATTTTGCATCTGTATTGTCTGTTGGACTACTTTCATTATATAGATAATGAACATGGATCATCAACAACAATGCACAAGTTCATAGAAGGCCAAATAGAAGAGAAAAAGATGATTGCGGGAATATCACACAAACATAGACTATTTACCAAGGTTCTGCTCCCAATACACCGATACATTAATTCTGACAATCACACCGGATGGATTGTATATGTAACACCGACCATACTAAACAAGAGAGAATGGATGGAGCAACAGATCATGGAACACAATGCTCTACTCTTCAGAGGATTCCCCCTCAGATCGACTGTCGATTTCAGGTCATTTGTGGAACTGTTTGGATGGGAGGATTAGCTCTGAGAACTAAGGTGGATGACACAGTCTGCACCGCTAATGAGGGTCCCCTGGATGAGCCGCTAGGGTTCCACCATGAAATTCC
>CBVK0100190228.1:0-10899 GCA_900067695.1 Picea abies | reverse complement strand
TTATACTATTGTTCATTTATAATTGGGTATAATTGAATGGTTTAAGTATAAGTTGAAAAAGGTTTTAAATTGTACTTGATACTGATTCACCCCCCTCTCAGTATCAACAACTAGAAGTGACCCACTTTCATATTTTCGGTTCACATGCATGGGCACAAATTCCCTCTAAAAAGAGGAAGGAACTTTATACACAGATAAATGCATGTATTATTCTTGGATGCCCCGATGGTGTGAAGGGATATAGGCTAATTGATATTTCCTCATACCAACTCATCATTGAGCGTAGTGTCCACTTCAAGAAAAGTGTCTCGCATGTACCTCAACAGCCGCATGTAGACACCTTTGTTCTTCCACCTGTCAGAGATGATGAGCATGCACATGCCAACTCTTCTTCAGACGAGAGTTCTAATTCATAGGATTCACATTGTCACTCCCCTAGCCACCAACAGACTAGGCAATGTCACAGAGTAAACATATTTCTACTCTGATACCAATTTGTGGCATCCCTGACAAACTCATGTCGAGCCATGCTAATCTAGATAAAACTCATGCTAGAGCATGCACACACATATATATAATGCAATTTTAACCAGACATAAACATTCTATATATACATATTCTTGCAGAAGAGACAATAACAAATAAAAAATTAACAAATGACTTACGTTATGCTACCACATAGCATAATGTATAAATAACAGTAAAAGCATACATGCAGTAATCACAGAAAAAACCCATAAATATAAAAACATATATACATACAAAATATATAACCAAACTTGGAAATGATACTTATATTTTAATTGAAGTACACCAATTTCTTGCAAACCTTCCACAAACCTCCCAGCCTTAGACCATGTTGTTTATCACTCTCAATAGTGGTCACCCCCGAGCTGGGACTAAACTCCACCGGACAAGGGATTCTTAGGCTAGGCAGGGACAACAAGAAGTTGCACAGTACAACAGGAAGGATTTCCTCCAAGGAGCCACTTACACCCACAACTCACAGACTCTCATTCCCCACATGCCTCTCCCACCATAGGAGTGTAAACCTTCATTGTCACATAGTCCATTGGATGTTACACCTCCCTTTCTAAAGCTTCAACAACAAGATGGATCAGGAATTCTCAGAGATATGTAGCTGCTATTAGACTTCCTACAGGAGATCTCACTTTCTCAACACACTCTCTCACCTCGAGAGAGTTGCTCACATGTATGAAAACTTGCATCTTCACTCTCTCTTCTCAACACATGGGCATGGTGATGGTAGCAACAAAAACTAGATGTGGGGAATAGTATTGATAGGACAATACGTAGGCAACCTGAAGGTATAGGTACAACGAGGGTATCAATTTGAGCTTGTCACAGAGGTTCGGGGTGTTTAAGGAATTCCATAATTTTGTTCCACAGTTATTGTGTGCTTGTTGGGTACGCTGGTCAATCCAGGTAATAGATGGTGAGCCTGGTCCGAATGGTGAGAATGGTCATAATACCAATATTCGTGAGGATGTACCGCCATAAATATTCATGGGTTTTGGATGACACTTAGCTCCCTCAGGAGCATGTTCCCCCCACTTGGAACTTGTTCCTCTCCCTAAAGGAACTTAGGATAAATTAATATCCTCCTTACAACTTTTAGAATAATAATATATTAATTTATTATCTCCTAAGCTTAGCCCTTCTTTTCTAGACTCACAACCCCATCTGTTTCCCTACCCAGTGGATTTTATTCCCCTATAACTCTTTCTTCATGGTCGGTCTACACGCAACGATGTGTTTTTATTAATAATATGCATAATTACATATACAAAATTAGGCCCACTGGCCTTAGCATCTAGGCTCTCCAACCTAATAAACACATAAGTCTATGAGCTTATAATTACTTGGCTCACCAACCTAAAAAACATCATTACATTCATAATTACAATCGGGGCTCATCCTTGGGGTATTATAATCCCCTCTCCTTATTTTTTCACTGTCCTTAGTGGAACTTAATTACACAACATTAGCAAGATCTCCAAAATATTCAAAAAGATGCAGGTATTTTGCCTGCATAGCATCTTCATGCTCCCACGTTGCATCTGTAGGTCCGTACCAGGTCCACTGGACCTTTACAATCCTTATGGCTCAATTTCGGAGCTACTTGTCCTTCTATTCTAGCATGCACACCGGGTGCACCTATAAAGCGCCTTCTTGTTCCACCTGAATCATATTCCAATCAATCAAATGATTAGCATCAGGTATATATTTCTTGAGCAAGGAGACATGAAATACATTATTATAGTCATGCTTGCAGGAAATGCAAGCATATAAGCTATTGGTCCAATCCTTTCTAGAATTTCAAATGACCCACAATATCTAGTTGCCAACTTGGAATAGTTTCCCAACTTCAGGGAACTTTTGTTGGCTTTCACCTTCAAGAAAACATGATCACCCACTTTAAATTCCTTGTGGGTTTTGGCTTTGTTGGAATAGATTTTCTTCCTGTCTTGGGCAGTCTTCAATTTTTGTTTAGTCTTCAACATTTTCTCTTCCATTTCATTGATCAACTCTCACCCAACCACTACTCTACCAATTGGGTTGTCCCAACTTACTGGGGTGTCCAACTTTTTTCCATAAAGTGCCTCAAATGGGCTCATCTTCAGTGATGCTTGGTACCCATTGTTGTAAGAAAACTCTACCAAGTGTAGGTAGTCCTCCCATCTATATGGTTTTTCCATCACATACATTCTTAACATATCTTTTATCACTTGATTTACTCGTTATGTTTGTCCATCAGACTTAGGATGATAAGTTGTACTGAAATTTAGGTTCGTTCCGAGCCCTTTAAATAATCCTATCCAAAACTTCGAGGTAAATTTTGGGTCTTTGTCAGACACAATTTTCTTGGGAATATCATGCAAACATGATATTTCCATCATATAAATAACAACAACATTATATTCCTTGTGACTAGTCTTCAATGGAATAAAATGGGTAGCTTTCGTAAGCTTATCCACCACCAACGTGACAGAATCATGTTGCTTGTTTGTTCTAGGTAAAACTGTGATGAAATCCATTGTCACCACTTCCCACTTCCACTCAAGGATGGGTAATAGTTGTGCCAACCCAGTTGGGTGTCTATGCTAAAATTTGACCCTTTGACACTCCATGCATCTGGTGATGTACTCTACAATTTATTTGTTCATGCATGGCCAATAGTAATGGATCTTTACTATTGCCATGGTTTTATGATATCTAGGGTGTCCCACATAAAGTACATTATGCATCTCTTTTAAAATCATACTCCTCAACTTAGGAGAACTGGGTACATAAACTATGTTTCTGTACAAGAGAATTCCATCAATTCCTAATTCATAATCTTCAGCTTTTTGTTGCATTTTACCTTGTTGCAATTTAGTTACCAATTCCATGTACTGCAAATCAACTTTTGCAGCCTCAGAAATATTTCCTTTAAGATCCATATGATACACAATAATTGTTGTAGTATGAAGTTCATGCACTCTCCTGCTGAGTGCATCAACAACTTTTCTCTCCTTTCCCTTGATGTGCTTGATATCAAAGTCATATTCATAGAGGAATTCCAACCATCTACTCTGCCTAGCATTCAAAGTAGGCTGGTCAAACAAATATTTCAGACCATTATGGTATGTTCTCGGCTCAAACCTTCTTCCCATGAGGTAGTGTCTCCATTTATTTAAAGCATGCACTATGGCTGCCAATTCCACATCATGAGTGGCATAGATCCTTTCATGCTCTTTGAATTTACTGGATTCAAAACATATAACAAATCCATTCTGGATGAGGACTCCACCCAATCCTTTTCATGCATCTTTGCAAACCACAAATTCTTCATTCGAATCTGCAATATTCATAATTGGAGCACGGGTTAACAACTGCTTCAATTGTTGGAAGCTCATTTCACATTTTGTTGTCCATTGAAACTTCTTCCCCTTCCTTTGCAAGGAAGTTATGGGATGAGTTATTCTCGAAAACCCTGCAATGAACCTTTTGTAGTAGCCATCTAGACCCATGAAAGATATGAATTTTGTCACACTCTTATGTCTTTTCCACCCTTTAATGGCCTCAATCTTTTCAGGGTCCACTTCTATCCCTTCTTCATATATGATATGCCCCAAATAGTGAATTATGTTTTGATAAATTTGAGCACTTTCTCAATTTGGAATATAGTTTATTATTTCTTATCACTTGAAACACCATCCTCAAATGTTTCTCATGTTCTTCTTCTAACTTGGAATATACAAGGATGTCATCCAAAAATACAATGACAAACTTGTCTAAATATTCTTGGAAAATGCCATTCATTAAGCACATGAAAACAGTTGGTGCATTTGATAACCCAAATGGCACCACTGTGAACTCATAATGACCATACCCTTTTCTGAAGGTCATCTTGCTGATGTATTCCTTTTCAATCCTTACCTGATGGTGTCCTGACATGAGATCTATATTTGAAAATATCCTTGCATCCTTCCACTGATCGAAGAGATCATCAATCCTTGGTAGAGGATACTTATTCTTTATAGTCACTTTGTTCAACTGTCTGAAATCGATGCACAATCTCAATGTCCCATCTTTCTTTGTCATGAACAAGACTGGGGCACCCCAAGGTGACACACTTGGGCATATATACCTCTTCTTTAAAAGTTATTCAAGATGCATTTGAAACTCCTTCATCTTTGGTGTACTCATTCTGTAAAGATTCTTTGATATTGGATGTGCTCCAGGCATTAAATTTATAGAGAAATTGATATCTCTCTTTGGGGGAAGTCCTGGTACCTCCTTGAACACATCTTCAAAATATTCCAGTACTGCATGAACCTCCAAATTTGGCACCTTATCCTTATATGATTCCTCCATATGGGCTACAAATATTTGACAACCCTTTCTGTGACACGTCTTCAGCTTTATTGTTGAGATTTCTCAGACAATAACTACCCTGGGAATTCCTTGGACTACTCTCTAATTTCCTTCCTCATCCAAGAAAGTGAATGCCTTGTTATGATAGTCTATTATGGCACGGTGTTTTTCCAATCAATCCATACCATTTAGTAAGTCATATGATCCCAAAGGAAAGATGTTCAAATATTCCTTGGTACTTAGTCCATTCATGCCCACTGGACATGATTTAACCAACTCAACAACCTTTCTCTTGGGTCTTATATCTAGTTGCACCAACCAAGATGTCTCATGCTTGCTTCTTGGTAATTGAAATATTTCCACTACCTTAGGATCTATATAGCTATGACTAGCCCCTGAATCAATTAAAATAGTAAAGGCAGGGTTATTGATCATACCTTCAACTTCAATCATGCGTGATTGAAACTCATCATGCTTGTTGTCCAGGGCTGCATAGATCCTAGGTAATGTTCTTCCCGTGTCCTCCACTATTTCTTCTTGATGAACGTGGTGAACAACTCTCACCTTGTCTTTTCTCTAAGGGAAATCCCTATACTTATGATCTCCTTTACAGCCCCAACATTGCATAGGTGTTTTCCTTTTCCTTTGCCCACCTCCTTAAGCCATCCTGGTCTCTCTCAAAACTGGTTGTCCTTGAGGACTATTTTTGAAAAATGGTGGATTGTTCCCCTTCTTCCTCTACTCCCTCTTAAATTTTCTCTTGTATTCTCAAGATTTTTGGAAAGTAGGGTTTCCTTTTTGCTGATCATATAATCATTTTCTCTCCTTATAGTTTCTTCCAGAGTCTTGGGATCATCATATTGGATTTTATCACTGATGAAAGATGGCATCCCACTCAGATATCTATGGATCTTGACTGCCTCATCCTTAATGAAAGGGACATACTTCAACAACTCTAGAAATATCCTCTCATATTAATATATAGTCATGCTACCCAGTTTAAGTTCAAAGGACTCTTTCATCTTCTTGTCATAGTATCTCTTGGCTAAGTACTTATTTTCAAAATGTTTCTTAAATTCCTTCCAAGTCACATTTTTCTCCTTGAGGCATTGTACTTGCACCAATTGATCCCACCATATGGATGCCTTTCCTTTAAGTTGGTAGATGGAAATTATTTTGTCTGCATCAGAAGAATAGTTTTGCAACTGGAAGTACTTCCTCGTGGCTAGCAACCATGTCTCAGCATCTTCATCCATCTAGTGCTCTCAGTCAAAAGTAGGAGGTTTGATCTTATTCATTTATACTTTCAAATTATCCACCCCATACCTCCTATGTTTTCTGATAGGGGATGGACTTGAGCTACTGTGTACTCTCTTATGGGAATGATTTTGGGAGTGTTGGTGATGTATTCTACCACTCCTTGACCTTCTTTCCTCATCAGGGAACATGTGGCTCCCTGATTTGTTGGAGCCACTCTCCTTATCCAACTTCTTTTCAATTCTTTCCAGGCTCTGTATTAACTTCATATTGAAGTCTTCCTGTTGCTCCTTGGCTCTCTTAAGCCTTTTGTTATCTTCCTGGTAAATTTGGACATCGTTTTACAATTTTTTAATGATTTTCATCATGCCCATGTCTTTATCTATTTATTCTCCATGTCCATTGTAGTTTTTTCCATTAACTCCCAAATGGACATCCATTCCTCTAACTTCATTCTTCGGACTATAAGCATCATGTGCCTCCTCCATTTCTCTTCACTATGGAACAATTCGGCTTGGTTCTGTCAATTGTTAACTCTGTAAAATGTGCAGTCAACCGAATTTTTTCAGACTATTAGATTTAATGATTCTCTAGAATAACTTAAACAATCTCATTCAACAAAAGAATATCAGACTTCATTTTTTGTGGGTCTTTAGTCGATCAAGAATCTCCACGACTCTATCTTTGAGATTTTCTCTGTTCTACAATTCACTTTCGGGTGCTAGCCCCCTTTTTCCTTTAGCCCTTAATTTGCATGTGACCACATATGTGACTAAGTGCTAATAGTTGGGTGCTTATTCAGAGCCTTGAAACTTTGGGGCTACGGAGATTTGGAAGTTTCCCTTTCCACACATCACAAACATCACAAAACCTTGAACTAGTGAATTCATGGAGGAAGGTGGATCTATGATCCACATTCTCTATTAAGATATACGGTGGATAGGAGCTTCGAGACTCTAGGATTTGATGGTTTCCAAATACAAATCTCCTAGAGTGTTGAATTGGCGAACTCACAAAGTGGGGTGGATCAATGGTCCACAGCTTCCCAACATACTACGACTGATAATTACTACGAAACTCCAGGCTTCGGGAATTTCGAACTGTCCATACTCTCAATCCTTTTGAAGTGAAAAGTCTCTCGACTGCTACATCTATTTCCAAGTGTCATTTCCGGATCAATGGTCAAGATTAACTCCGCCCCTCTGGGCTTCAAGTCTTCAGGGCTTCGAGACTTCGAAGCTTTGGGGTTCTGGGACTTCGGAGGATTTCACATTTTCACACCCCAAAACTCTTGAACCGTGAATCTCTGAATGCTTCCATTTCACCCCCGGTGACATCTTCACATCACGTCACTTCATAGCTATGGGACTTCGGGGATTTCTCTACTCAAAGCTAACCATAGCACCTTTCCTCTGAAGTAACAAGTCTCTAGACTTCACGATCTAGCGCCACGTGTCTACTGGGGTCAAGTTATCATGGCCCCAGTTTAGTTAAATTCTTCACCAAGGTTTTAAATACTTTATGTATCATTAGGGGCGCCACTACCTATGCTTGAGAGGAGTGCCACATGGAAAAATACTAAAAGAAGACACATGGCCTAATTAGACGGGTGACATGTGTCACGTTCTAACTGGCATTTCATTCTCCCAAATTTTCTTAACTCGTTGACATGTGGCACACATCCCATGTGTCCACATCATCCCAGGTGACGTTAGTAGGCCACGTCACTTCGGGCTTCAAAATATTTACACTTACATACTCCAATTATCCTGAACGTCGAACTCTTAGACAAGCTAATATTCTGGCATGCGTCCCTTTTGATGAATGGTTTGGATTAACTCCAGACTTCGGGACTTCATCAGTTTTCATTCTAGTACACTCCAATTCTCCTGAAGTGTCAAACTTTTGAACTGTTGTGAGATCTACGGCTCATAATCACTTGCATGTAGATATGATGGTTGGGATTTGTTCCTTACCATTGTGTCTTACTTCTTTCTCTTGAATTGATCTAATGACTCATATCTATCTTCGGTCGATTCAATGGTCAAGAAATTCTCCTTGGATCTGTTAGCACTCTGTAGTTTTCCTAAGGCTGTGGAGGCAATCACAGAGGTAACCTCAAACCACTTGGAGTCTTGGATCTATCCCTCCAAGACTCAGAGAGGGATCCCTCTTTTAGATTTAACTTGGTTTGTAAGGGATGGATTTTAGGCTAGCTATGAAAGTAATGAAAATATGGAGTTTTTTATTTTTAAATGGTTAGTTTGGGACAACAAGGAGGGCCATTGGGCAAATGGGGTCTGCGTTTAAAAATGTGATTCACTTCTTATATCTAGACAAAGTTCTTACACAGGGCAAGGTAGCGGAAATGTTGAATCGAATTAAGTTTTGATGGTGTCGATTTGAGGAAGAAATAAGGGAGGAAAAAACCAAGCAAAGGAGCAACTAAGAATTCCTAAACTGGGCTTTCAGAAGAAAACATAAAGATTATCACAAGATTAGATGCAAAGTATTTGCTAATAAATTCTACTCTGTTACTATCTTCTGACAATAAGACTTGAAAACAAGAGAAAAGATGACAGGGAAATACTCAACAGAGAAAGAACGCCACCAACACATCCGCACAGGAATCCTGTAAAAAGCATGTCCTTTATTGATCAGTCTTTTAATGATTACATAGAAAAGTTTTCTGGCCAAGCACAGCCCAAAACTCCTGCAAAGAAAATTAAAAATTTAGGTCGAACCCTCTCACACAGGTCGAAAACCCTCTCCTCTCAGCCCGAACCCCCCTTTTGTATTTTTCCTCTGTATATAAACAAAAAACTGCTATCAGTCCTTCCAAGACTCGAGCTCATAACTCTGTTTTCTGAAAATAGAAAACAGTTACACAGATAGACACATGTCAATTGTATCCTAAAACAAACAAGACAACAAATCAAAGGAAAATTCAATTCAGTAACTATTGCTTGACATATGGAACACCGGAGGTTTGTTAAGTTTTGTTGGTGAATCCACTCTCTACCATGTGTTCCCTGATCTTTCTCAACCATTGCCTCGAATCCTGGATCATTGATCTGCTTTGGCTAATCTGGTGTTTGGCTGCCATTTGTATTTAAAAAAGGCCTCAAAACAAGGATACTTTGCCACCTCTGTCTAACTTCTCCACATGTGAGATAGGAAATTGTTGGCTTTGAACATAAAGTTGTAGAGGATCATGTAACACTATCTGGGATGGATTCGGCTGCATAACACTGCCTGATTGCTGAAGAAATTTAAGCACAACACCAAGGAGATGATTGGTGCGAGGGGCCTTTAGAACATGCTCTGAAAAGTCAGAGGGAGGGACCAAAAACAGTGTTGTGCCATCACTAAATTTTGCAACACCAGCACGATGTTTTGAACCCAGGTAGTGTAGAAAATATTGATACGGATGCACATCTTGGTCTTGTTCGGGTACAAAAGAAACTAATCCAAAACCACTCGCGTGTGAAAAGTGTTTGGTGAGCATATCCAGATCTGTTCTTGCAGAGCAATTCACTACTTCTGGAAATTTAGATTCAATGCTTTTACCCACTGATCTTCATCGTGCATGGCAAACAGGAGTTCCACCTTTAGCAATTTTTCCTTGCCAACAAATATTTTTCTCATCACCTCCATAATGCTCTCCCTGGCCTCGCAAGCATGGAGTTCTAGAAGAAGATATGGGTGCCATAAGACACAGACCAACCACAAACTGATCACTACCATTTAAATGTGATCTTGGATTTCCTCTCTGACCCATAATCTGATTGTCACTGACAGTATTAGCATACCCTGAAAATCCTCTATAGGGTTGTGGCCTAATAGCCCCTTCAACTGGTGTTCTGGCATCCGAAGCTCCTGTGTTTGCATAAGTGTCATCAATTCTTGGCTTTTTTTATTCCCTCTGTGCAGCATTTGCATTGAATCCATCCCAAGCACTTGGTAGGGGCCTAACAGGGCTTGGACTTGTTGTTGTAAGAGGGGGTGGTTTTCCCCAACCACCAGGCCTAGGACTATTTATGTTTACATCCAAAAAATTGTGAAACATCTCTGGCCTTGATAATGAAATTCTTCCTTCAGTTGCATGGTGCTCGTCAAATCCCCATGGCCCAGCAGGGTGTACATGCACATTTGTTCCTGGAGGATTACTGGAATCAATGGTGCCTGCAGGCCCAAACCTTTCAATTAAACCAAACTGTGATCCACTTCTAAAGGGAGTTTCATGTGGAAGTGATCCACAAAATTGAGTCATAAAATATAAAGTATCTTTGGAATTGTCCATTGGCCCAATATCACTATTTGAATAAAGAGTTTGTATCCTGGGATCATTAAAGAGCCTTCCTTGAATGCCATCTTTTGCACACCTAGCTTCATCGACACTTATAAATTCAACAAATGCATAATGCCTTGATGGAAAACTCTTGATCTGCTCTATCTCACCAAAGAGAATCAGAGCATTATGAAGTCTTTGTTCATCAATGTTTACAGAATGAGGGTACCTTATCCTCGTAAGCGTCGACTCTCTGGATTGGGATATATATACGGAAACTCGATATTCCCCAATGCTTCCATAACCTCTGGTGGTGGACCATATGGATTTTTATTTGCATCCAGCTTAATTGTGTCTTGAGGTTTTCTTCCAAGCCGCACAGACAATACCTCAAAAGGCAATATAGGTTGGTATGTAGCCAGCTCCCTTAAGTGAGGACGAATGAATGAATCTCCAGTCATTGGTTTTTT
>CBVK0100190213.1:0-13887 GCA_900067695.1 Picea abies | reverse complement strand
ATTTAAAGCGGGGGATCATGTTTTCTTGAAGGTGAAAGCCAATAGAAGTTCCTTGAAGCTGGGAAACTGTTTCAAGTTGGCAGCCATATATTGTGGGTTGTTTGAAATTCTAGAAAGGATTGGACCAGTAGCTTATATGCTTGCATTCCCTGCATGCATGAATATTCATAACATTTTTTATGTCTCATTGCTCAACAAATTAATACTTGATGCTAATCATGTGATTGATTGGAACGTGATTCGTGTGGAGCAAGAAGGCGTTTTACAAGTGCATCTTCTGTGCATACTGGAGTGGAAAATAAAGCAGCTCCGGAATCAATCCATAAGGCTTGTAAAGGTTCAATGGACTTGGTACGGACCTGAGGACACAACATGGGAGCACGAAGACACTATGGATGCATAATACCTGCATCTTTTTTAAGATTTTGAAAATCTTTTTGATGTTGTGTAAATGAGTTGCATTGAGGAAAGTGGAAAATTAAGGGGAGGTGTTGGCCCTTGGTTATGGAAGGAAGTGAAGAAAAAGGAATAAAGGTGAAAAAGTGAACTTTGTGGAAGACACAGTGACTAATACTGGGTCGAAGTGAGCAAAAGAGAAGAAAAGATGGAGCGAAGCCCGAGAAAGAAAGCCATTAGACAAGGAGATCAAGGATGACAGATAATCAAGGAAGAAGGATCGTCGACGACTTAGAAAGAGGAAAAATACACCATTAGATGCTTTGGAGCACCACACGAGAAGGAAGGAAAGACATGCTGGCAAAGCCCTGAGAACACGGGTAAATTGACCTAGGGTTTTAGACACCTAGGGTTTTGGTATCTAGGATTTTGGACATTTAGGTTTTGGCTTAAGGATGTCGGTGAATGATTCTAAAGTATAAATAAAGGTCTAAAGGGCCTAGGTTGGATTGGTACTTTTGGGCTGATGTGTTTTTATTATTACTGTTGATATTGAGTTGGTCGAGAGAAGAGTATTGTGAGAGAGAGAAGTGCTAGGTACAAGAGCCTTCTAGATTGTAAGATATTCAGCTGGGTGCGAATATCAACCCTATAGTTCGGTGCGTAGGGAGGGGAGAGAAAGATAGGAGAAGAGAAGATCTGCTAGCTCAGAATGAAGACAAGAACTGTATGCTTTACATCCATATAATATAGCATAGTTCTGTGGAAGTATCCCTAGAGAGAGGGTGAACCATATATATTTTGTGTTGTGTATGACTGGTATTTTGTATTTGTCCTTCATATAATGTTATTGCATTGCTAAGGTAGATCTGATAGATGCATGGAGTAGATCAAGCTGATAAGTGATATATGAATGTTGTGTTGTTCCTGTGTTAGATCCAATTGATATTCCCCTTGGTTGTAGACATCTCTGTCCTGCAACCCCCTCATAGATGCTTCGGGTAAGACTGCATCTTCTTCATAGGTGTTGCCGAAAGGGCTAGTAGCTAGGGCTTGTTGGTGCGCTCATGGAGATGAACCCTGGGTCTACCCCTGTGCCAACAAATGGTTCTGTTACCGAGACAAGAATCTTTTTAAGGGAATGTCAAGGTGGTTTCCATCAAAGATAGAAACTCAAAAGTGGATAGAATATCAAGAAAAGGACTTCTTTGAAGCCCAAAACAAGAACCCTAATGTTAGTTCAGAGGATTGGTTGGAGAAGCATATTTTTACTAATATACACAAGATATTATTTGGAGGAATCCATCAAGAGATATATGAGTGGCTAGCTAGATTAGCAGATACCCAGTTTGAAATCCGATCTATAATTCATGTGGTCTGGACATCGAAGTTGATCAAGAAGGTCAAGGAAGCTGATAACACCGTATCATGAGCAGTAGATCACTGGTTTGATAGTACCATTGGAGGGTACATCACAGAGTTTGTTGTTGACATGGTAGAGTCATACAACCAAGCTGAGAGATATTTCTTTAAGGGATCCAGAGGTAAATTTTTATAATTCTTGAAGATGAGACTCAAGATGTGTTTGCATGAGAATAACATATTGAAGATACAATAGATTGGTTGGATCCGGAAAGGCTAATGTTCAAAAATTCAGACAACAACATCGACATAGAAGCTGGACATATGCACAGTGGGAAAGTGTTCAGAGAAGTCCATATTGCGAACTTGTTTAAGCAGAACTATGAGGAGGAGGGTTTCTACAGTGGAGAAGAAGAAGATCTAACAGACGAAGAACATTCAAAACCCACCAGGACAGAGGAAGGAAAAGCTAAAGAGCTTCGCCGAGGAAGACCTGAAGGCTCAAAAATCGCATAGACCATTAAAGTAAGTACTATTATCCTTCCTATTGATTTAGTATTAAGAAACCAGAGTAATCCCAACCACCAGAGCATCCAGAGCACTGGCCATAGTAGTCCACCACATATTCAGTCAGGAACCCTAGTAAGATCTATGGAAGATGATATGAGACTTCCTATATTTAGGGAATATGGATCTGAAGATCCTAATCAACACTGGCTCATGTGTGAAGTTGTATGGAACATTAAGAATGTTACAGATGAAGCTCTCAAAAGAACCCAGTTCATTACAACTCTCATAGATCACGCACTGAGCTAGTACATGAAGCTTTTCCAAGGACTTGCACAACCTAAGACATTGAATCAAATCAAGAACACGATGATTGCATAATTTAAGAAACCTAAATTAGAATCCCAATGTATCATAGAGTTGAAAGAGATTAATAAAAAGGTGTTTGAACCCATGTGGGAATTCGATCGGAGATTCAAAACATTGGCAGGCCCATTAACTTTCTAGATCCTAGATGAACAAAAAAAAAAGAATGGTTCATTGCTTCCCTCCTACCACACATCAGAGTTCCCCTGATGTAATAGAAGATTTCTTCATAGGCTAAGGCATTGGAGATCGGCATGAAGCTTGAATCATCCCCTATGGGAGAATCTATCTCAGGTATGAGTCAGATCCTGAGTTAGCTAACTAGTTTGTCTCTGCAGGTCGAAGATATGAAGAAAGACAAGGGAAAAGATAAAAGAGAAGATATATGGTGTGTTAGATGAAAATCATAAGGTAATGAAAAGGAACACTGCCCTCTATTCAATGAATACTTGGCTTCTGGAGCTCTGAGCCCCTTGAATCAAGTCACCTTACCCTAGTGTGAGGTATGCAGAAATAGACATTGCACTGGTGAGTGATATTATATGAAAAAGTATGTTCAGACACCTACGAATTTGTACTGTACATTCTGTAAGTCTATAGGGCATGATGATAGGGATTGTAGGGATTATGATCTCATGCATGAAAGGTCAAGAGACATATATAATATCTAAGGCAAAGTACATCAAGAAGGAAATGCTACGTAGTATAACTCTCCTGGGAAAGGAAACTTCAATCCTTGTGATTTAGAGGAAGAGGATGAGGAGGATGAATGGTTCCAGGCCAAGGACAGATCATCTGTTATAACTTTGCACAACCTGGACACCTTACAAGGGATCGTCAGAACCCTTGTACTACTTGCAGCTACTACAGCTCATTTGACCATGTTATAAAAGATTGTCCTGTACTGCTAGCTAAGCTTCAAGAAAGATGAGGACCTCAGCAGAACCCTCAAGTGCAACTGATCTATGTTGAACCTCGTGGAGAATACCCTAGAGTTGTTGTTATAACTAGAGTAGGTGTTGTTACAGGAGAAGACAAACTAACCCAAGGGAAGATTACAGAAGATTCAGGAATCAAGAAAGCTGTAGAGAAGACCCAAGCCTTTGATGCAAAGAAAGGAAGACAAATGTTTGACGCAACATGGAAATAATTTAGAGGAGGCTAAGGTTCTTCGTCAAAGACAAGACCAGAAGTAAGAGAGTATGGAATTCCTCATGCATTTGATCAATCTGCTTCTCCAAGAGAAGGAAAAGAGGTAAGAAAGCTCATGGACTTTTTACATACTTGTATTAAGTTGATTTAGGATGAAAGCACTGTACAAGATTCACAAAATTTAATAAGAAAATATGAGCTAGGAAAGATAGATCCCTTACTGAATAGGGAAGTACACCAAATTGGTAAAAAGAGAAGTAAAAATAAGGAATTACATTTGAATGCTCAAATAGGAGAGTATGAGATATCATATGTGGTCCTCAACTTAGGGTTGGAGGTCAATGTCATGACGAAGAAAACTTGGGCACAGATGGGAAAACCAAAGTTGAAATATCCCCCTATCAGGCTTAGGATGGATAATCAACAAGCTGTCAGCCCATTTGGATGATTGGAGAATGTCTCTATGGACATCGACAAAGTAAGAACATTTGCAGATTTTGAGGTAATTGAAATAGTTGATGACAGTTGCCCCTACCCCGCGCTGTTGGGAATTGACTGGGCCTTCAATAACTCTATTTTTTTTTACTTAAAGAAGAGACATATGAATTTTGAAGGTGATGGTCTTAGGGTCATTGCATGTTTAGATCCCGATGAAGGTCATCGATACACAGAGCCCATAAGAGAAGAAGACTACACATATGCACTAAAAAAAATCTACAAGCTAACCGCAAGACAACAGGATTACATTAATCCTACAGCCGATGGGAATCTAAGCTGGCGAAGTGAGAGAGCATGTTCATTATATTTAGAAGAAGCATTGAAGAACTGGAAAAATAATATGTACGGAGTATCTACAAGAAGATGTGCTAGATTAACCAGAGAAGTTTGTTGGATTCACACAACAGTAAGTAACTTACCCACCTTTGATGGTTTGAATCCTTTAGAAACATTCTTGTCGGACTTTGAGGATAATTTACCAATACAACAAATATTACTAACCATGGATGAGGCCATGAAAGCCACACCATTGATATGGTGGGGGACACATAAAAGTAATATTACAGATTGGATACAGTGTCATACCTTAATGACAACGAGGTTCTCAACACAGGTAGAAGGCTGCAAAGTTTGCTACACAGGTCGAAGCTTCCCAACGGACCATATGCGAAGATGCGAGGATGCCTGGAGTGACATTCCACAAGAACAGTGGGTACACAAATTCATTAACACGCTAGACATGTTACCTATCAACTAGTACCTCCAAGAAGAGCTGTACCTCATCACTATGGATTGGGAAGGTATGAATCAGAATTTTATAACTACATTCCTGTTTGAAAGTCAATTTTTGTCAGTAGATCAAGAATTACAGATTGTGAGACAAAAAGTATTCGAGGAGGTATCCAACCTTCCCTTAGAACAGGAAGAGGGTGAATGGACTGCGCCTCTCCAGAAACTACAAGGCTGTTACAACATTAATGAGGATGAAGATGATGACCTGAGGAAAGTAAACATCACAGAAACAGAAAGCCAGAGAGATGTGGAAGGACCAAGAATTGATTTTCCATTCATTGGACAACCAATTAAAATTAAGAAATTCAATATTGGAACAGAGGAGACACCGAAGCTTGCCAATATCGAAGATTATTGGGATGCTTCCACCATTGACAAGATTACTGAGTTACTACACGAGTATCAGGAATTGCTTCCATCTAAGTTAACTGATATGAAGGGCATTAAAGGGCCTATGGGAGAGATGAGGATTCCCTTAAAGCCAGATGCTAGACCAGTCAAACAAATACCTTACAGATTGAGCCGCAAATATAAGGAGAAAGTGAAGATTGAGCTTGACAGAATGCTGGAAGTAGGGATTATAGAACCGATGGAAGAATCAGAGTGGATTATCCCTATGGTGGTACACAACAAGAACACATGAAATATCATAATATGTGTAGACCTCCAGAAGATGAATGATGCTTGTTTACATGATCCCTTCCCTACACCATTCACTGACGAAGTGTTAGATAATGTGGGAGACCAAGAGGTATATTCTTTTTCAGATGGATTTTCAAGATACCATTAGATCCGGATTGCCAAGGAAGATCGCCACAAGACCACATTTGCAATAGAATGGGGGTCCTACCAGTATACAATAATGCCATTTGGATTGAAGAATGCCCTAGCCATATTTTCCAGGGTGGTGGTCAAAGCATTCAATGAGTTTTTGCATAAATGTTTAGAAGCATATTTTGATGATTGGACTGTCTTTAGTTTATTGAAGAATCACATTGAATGTCTAAGGCTAATGTTGGATAAATGTAGGAAGTGTCAAATTGATTTGAATCTAAAGAAGTGAATTTTATTTTCCCCATTTGGAGTTTTATTAGGACATATTGTATGTAAGCAAGGATTATGGTAGATCCATCCAACATAGCCATTATAGTTGATCTACCCCCTTCTACAAAAGTTAAATAGTTGTGCACTGCATTGGGACACACAGGCTACTATAGGAAGTTCATTAAGGGATATGCTCAAATCACAACGCTCATGGAGAAGCTATTGAAGAAGGATTGTCAGTTTATTTGGACTGAAGAATGCCAACAGAGCTTCGACATACTGAAAGAGAAAATGGTTAATGTGCCCATTTTGGTTTTTCCAGACTAGACCCAGGAGTTTCGTGTACATGTCGATGCATCCTCTATTGATTTAGGAGCCATATTAGCACAACCGAGAGAAGGAGATATTGACCATCCTCTAGCATTTTTTAGCAGAATGTTATTCACAGTTGATATTAATTATACCACTACGAAAAGAGAGGGATTAGCTATGGTGTACGCATTACAAAAATTTCTCCACTATTTGTTGGGAGGACACTTTAAAATGTTTACTGATCACTCTGCGCTGAAGTACCTAGTCAACAAGCTAGTGTTGGGGGGAAGGATATGCAGATGGTTGTTTCTATTTCAAGAGTATGATTTTGAGATCATAGTAAAACCATGAAAAATGAACAAGGGTCCTAACCACTTGTCGAGGTTGGAACATGGAGAAGAACCCACTAATTTGGAAGATACACTTCTAGATGCACAACTCCTAGTAATTAGAAATATCGATGATCACTTCGCAGACATAGTCTGGTTCATGTCAACTAGAATGGCAGCTAGCGAGTACACAATTCCCCAGAAGAAATAACTAGTGGTGCGCGTTGCAAAATTTTCACTCATAGTCGGTCAGCTATACAATATGGGACCAGATGAGATCTTGCGAAGATGTGTTATGGAGACAGAACGCCTGTTGATCCTCGCAGAAGCTCATGAAGGCATCACAGGAGGACATTATGCAAGGAAAGCAACTGCCCAGAAGGTCCTAAGAACTGGCCTTTGGTGGCCTACCTTACACAGAGATGCTAAAGACTATTCTAGAGCCTGTGATGTATGCAAAAGGGTTGGGAAACCATCCAGAAGAGATGAAATTCCATTGGCACCACAATTGACCCTACAAGCATTTGAGAAATGGGCCATTGAATTTTTTGGACCTATAAATCCACTAAGAAAACACACATGAAAAAGGTACATAATCACAACAATAGAGTACTTGACTAGATGGGTCGAAGCTCTAGCAGTTAAGGACTGTAGTGCAACTACAATTGTGCGCTTCATATTTGATGACATCATAACCAGGTTTGGATGCCCAAAGATCCTCAAGAGCGATCAAGGAACACATTTCATCAATAAGACAATTGAAGCCTTGACTGAAGAATTTGCAATGCACCATCAGAAGAGCACACCATACCATCCACAAGAAAATGGGACAATTGAAGCATTCAACAAGATTTTGGAAATAACACTAACCAAGATATGTTGTGTGAATAGGGATGATTGGGATTTAAGAGTACCAGTAGTATTATGGGCCTATAGAACCACATGGAAGAAGATGACAATGCAGACCCCTTTTAAGTTGGTCTATGGTATTGAAGCTATTGTTCCAATAGAGTATTTGGTACCGAGCCTGAGAATTGTTGTCTTTACGGGTATGGATGATACTGAAGATTTTCAAGAAATACTTGCACAGTTGGTCGAACTTGAGGAAGATAGATTCATTGTAGGATTCCACTAGCAAGTACAGAAGGAAAGAGAGAAGGCCTATCATGACAGGCACATCAAGAAGAAGGCATTTAGACAAGGAGATCTAGTGCTAGTTTATGACAACAAGTTCATCAAGCATCCTGGGAAGTTCAGAACGCATTGATTGGGGCCATACGAGATCGCCTTTGTTACAGAAGGAGGAGATGCACAACTGAAGACGTTGAATGGAGAATGGAAGGAAGGATTAATGAATGGGAGTGGGCTGAAGTTGTACTATGACAACCAACTGCCTCGCAACTCTCAGTAAAATCAAACAGATCAAGGGTCTAAGGACCAAGTGCAGTTGAAATTGGGTACCAAACAAAGAAAAGACAGTCTGCACAAGGAAGAATAGGAGGCATAAAGTAGAAAGAAAAGGCTGCACTGCGCAGTCTGAAGTTAAAGTATAATAGAATAGTCAGATCGAAGTGCCTCGAGACGAGTCACAGGTGACTGTTTGGGGCCTTTTGGCTCTTGGTTATGGAAGGAAGCAAAGAACAAGGAAGAAAAGGGGAAAAGCGAACTTCGCAGAAGACACAATGACTGATACTAGATCGAAGTGAGCAAAAGAGAAGAAATGATGGAGCGAAATCTGAGAAAGAAAGCCATTGGATGAGGAGATCAGGGATGAAAGATATGAAAGGAAGAAGGATCATGGATGACTCAGAAAGAGGAAAAATCCCACCATTAGATGCTTTGGAGCACCGCGCGAGAAAGAAGGAAAGACAAGCTGGCGAAGCCCTGAAAAACATGGGTCAAATTGACCTAGGGTTTTATACACCTAGGGTTTTGGACACTTAGGTTTTGGCCTAAGGATGTCGGTGAATGATTGTAAAGTATAAATAGAGGTCTAAAGGGCCTAGGTTGGGTTGGTACTTTTGGGTTGATGTGTTTTTATTGTCACTGTTGATATTGAGTTGGCCGAGAGAAGAGTATTGTAAGCGAGAGAAGTGTTGGGTAAAAGAGCCTTCTGGATTGTAATATCTTTAGCTGGGTTTGAAGATCAACCCTGCAGCTGGGTTCGTAGGGAGGGGAGAGAAAGAACTCGTTATGAACATGTCTACATGATTTGCTCCAGTATGGACTATTATGTCTCCATCAGTAAATTGTCAAGTACAAAACGATGTGTTGCCCAATTTTGACACTTTAGACTGTTAGTCAAATGCACAATGGTTTGACCATCAAAGAACACCTTATCCTGTACTTTTCCAAACTTACCCAATCGATCCTTGCATTCATATGAGACATAACCTAAGGTAGGTATCTTATTTTCCAAGTCTTATGAATTAACATAACCATAGACTGAATCATGCAACCACTATATGTGATACTTGTGATTATGTGCTTCTAAGATACTAAAGAACTCAATTCCATGCTCTTCACTTGGTTTTTCCATGTGTCCATTGACAACACCAACTGCATGTGAAATACTTAAACATTCCCATTGCAATCATCAACACTCATTTGCATACTCTTTACCTAGTTTTTCCATGTGTCTACCGAAAACAACAATTTCATCACATGGATTAAACTTCCAACTAACATACGATACACGACACATATAACCCTTTTCTTCTTCATTAGTTAGGACATAAACCTGAAGAAAAATTACAATGGAAATCCAAATGGATTGTATCGATTTCACATTAGTTATACTGAATTTCATGAGTACCTTCACCACATAATTATGTTCTGATAACCAAGCTTGCCATATTTTCTATCTCTGTGTGTTTCGATGCCCAAGATTTGTTTCAGTGCTCCTAGATCCTTCATATCAATCGTCATAACCAACTGAGCCAACCTGTTGATTTGAAACATGCATGTGCTTGCAACAAGCATAACATTTAACAACAAGATAATAAATATACCATAAACTCAATGGTTATACCCACTTCTTGTAAAATATGGCTCACCATGAATAAATCAAACATCTTGTACCATTTCTTGGTTACCTTAGGCCATACAATGATTCCTCAGTTTGCAAACAAAACTTCTGTTGTGATCCTGAACTTACCTTTCTGGTTGTTCCATATACATCTCCTTATCCAAAAGCTCCATGTGAAACAATTTTAACATCTAGTTGTACTAACTAAAGATCAACTAATGCAACTAGTGCTAACACAACATGACTAGAAACAAGTTTTTAACAATTGGTGAGATTCTTTCATGTAATTCAATACCTTCCAAATACCCTTATATGACCAGTCATGCTTTGAACCTTTCATGTTTTACTATGTTTTATTTTATAAAAGAAGATTCATCAAACAATGCATATATGTCCATGATGATTATGTGGGCACTAGGATCCCAAAATCTGCATCCCTTAACATCATCACCATATCAAAGATCTACCTGTTTGATCTCGGTCCTACTTAGAATGATGATAAAAAACATACACATCACAACCAAATAATTTCACATTTGAGTAATCACCGGATGAGAAGTCCATACCTCTTCTAGAATCTTCCAGTCTTTTGCAATTGATGGTGACCAATTTACCAGATAGCACAATGACGTTTGCTCACAACTATTGCTACAAATTAGCATTACTGAACATGCCCTTTCGATCCTAGGTTCCTTGCAATAATTTCCAAGTTCTATGGATATGAACCTACCTTCATCATATATTCTCAAACACTTGATTGACTTGCCAATGTTCATTTCTAAACACATCATTCTTTCCACAGACCCACCTTTCTAACCTGGACACATTGCTCCACCTTGAATATTGCATTTGAAAAACCTTAACCAAATCTGGCCAAGTCGACCCAGGTGAACCTTTTCCGCTCACTTCCTGGGAATTCACAATGGAGTCTCAGTGCTCCACCTTAACATGAACATTCGCTTGACCCAATCCAATCAAGCCAACCAAGCAAGCCGTCATCAAGACCATTTACAATGGAGTTCACCAAGCCTTTTATAGGCTTCATTACTTTTATAGGCTTCATTACATGCAACCCATGGACACAATACCACGGGATACCAAAAAAGCATGGACCCAAAAAACCACGTTCTTTGACTTCAAAAAAAAGATTTATCTCATTAACTATTTCACCGAGTCAAGGTTAATCCAACATACATGCCCCACCACATATTCAATCTACTTAAATGTGTGTCTATAATTTTCATAGGTGACCCAATAAACCAAGGGTACACATGCTTATCCAGGTCTTACAAACATATGCCCATTTACATACAATCAATATTTTTTTACAACTCCAAGGTAAATACATTTTTTTTTCTTTCACTGTGACTTAACCCTCACCGCTCTTGTTGTTTCCTCCTCTCCAGGAATGTTAAACGAAACTTCATCTACCAAACACAAACAAATGGTACTGGGGGTTCTTGCATCCATATCCTCTTAGTCATTGTATGTCATACTTACCGGTTTCTTCGTCTTTCTCATCAACACCTTTTGCAATCCTTTTGTACGGGCACATACCACATTTTAAACTTCTATAATTCAAAATTATTTTTACTTTTATCCACCTCAAACTTTAAACTCTCTACTATCACCATTAACACAAACTGCCCAAAAAAGCCATAGTTTATAATAAACCAAACTTTTTAATATGAAGAAATATTCTTATATGTTTCAATATTGAATAAAAAAAATTAATCCAATCAAAATTTAAAATATGTATCTTAAAACCTTTTAAAAACATCCACCTTTTAAAACTCCACCCATTTATATTTAAATGCTATCTTTAATAAAATCGATCCCTCTTATACCACGATTCTTTAATATGCTTAATAAAACATAAGTGCACTTTCATATGCTCCATGCAAATACCTCGTTTCATGTGCATACGCATACAACGAATTTCCACAATGGTGGACTTTCCACAGATATCGCTCCTCTTCAACAGGCCACCAAATATCGCGCTCTGTGCGACCAAACTCTTCCAGCGTGTGACACACGGATAACTGAGTGTAGATTCAATAGAAACTTGTCCTTGCAGCCGTCGCTCACTTATGCAATGGTTTCCTCACCTAAAGCTCTAATACTACTACTTGTTGGCCAAGGAAACATAAACTCAACAAGATTCAATGACATAAAACCAGCAACAATCAATTATATAATAAACACAACCATTTAAGTGGTAAATTTAAAAAAAAAAAACATCCACATATATTTTTTAATCAAGGGAGAATTGCAACACCTAAACACATGGTTACCAACTTCACACACTCTTTCCACACTTGACCTTTACCTCTACAAACATGCATAGATATATAGCATTTATCACACAGTTATACAAACATGCATAGATATATAGTATTTATCACATAGTTACACAAATTGACCAAACCCTTACACAAACAAATCAAACAATTACACCTATCCTTATTTTATTTTTATCTGATTTAGCTCAACTAACTAAATAATTCTATGAGTCAAAAAAATCTGTCCATATCCCAAAAATCATGAAAAATTAATTTACAATCACGTGGACATGGAGGTGAATCAGGGACAGCCCATAGTGCTAAACAATCACCAAAGACATTCTTTTCGAAGACCTTCTTTTTTCCTCATTTTTCTCCATGGAAGTACATAACAAAATCAGTTAATGAGGGCGTTCTTTAGATGTAGTTAACAACATTTAACTAGTCTAAACAACAAATTATCTAATTAAAATATTTTAATTAGCAATTTTCTTTGAAGGTGTCAAAAGTAAGCGTTATAAATTTCAAGAAGTTGGAATGTTCTATTTTATAATTGCATTGGGAATTGAAACGGTGTGAAAATTGAATGTTCTATTTTGACTTGCTCTCTGTTGGATCTATGTCCACCTGTGTCATAGATATCTTAGTACAAATCTTCAAGAATGGTTAGAGAAGTCAGGATATTGATTGGAAAACCCATGTATCAGTGATTGGATTTGAAAACAATTCTACTAATGCAAGCCCACTCACAATGTCCATCTTATCGAATTCACTAAATAATTGCCGTTGGGCTACCTGAAAACCTGCTTTCCAATCATGTAAAAAAAATGCAAAGAGATACGGAAGAAAATATCTAGACATTCCATATCTAGACACTCCTGAGTATAATTCTCATCCCAAGCACAAGGCAATGCATGTAGCACAATATAAAGAAATGCCAAGTAATAAAAGCCACAAAGAACTTTGAGAAAATCTTAGACAATGAAATTCTTTGAAGTGAGGGAAAGATATAGAACATTTTTTTTTTGGCATTTATGAGAAGTGATAGTTTAAGATTAAGATGACATTTTTAATAATTTGATATAGCATGAGGTGAGGTGAGGTAATTAAAAACTTTTCCATGGAAATAAAAATAATTATGCTCCAAATTCAAAAATATATTTTTGTTCACATTAATCCTAGTTCAGTTTATGTAAAATTGAAGCATTTTTCACCATTCAATAAGCCCTGTGATTATGATGTGAACCAGGATCATTGATTCATGTTTCACTTGAAATTTATTTCTTTTTATAATAAAATTAATTTTTCAATTTAACAGTGAAACAAATAATAATAAATAATTAAAATTCAAAAATATATATATTAAATTGATAAGAACAATTAACAAAATAACAAAGCTTTGATATTCTGAAAAATTTAACTAGAATTTCATATTCAAATTATAAAATTCAAATTCAAATTCAAATTATTCAAATTTAACTAGAATTTCATATTCAAATTATGAATTTCATATTCAAATTATGAAATTAATTATGAGGTGAGATAAGGTAATTAAAAACTTTTCCATGGGAATAAAAATAATTATGCTCCAAATTCAAAAATATATTTTTGTTCACATTAATCCTAATTCAGTTTATGTAAAATTGAAGCATTTTTAACCATTAAATAAGCCCTGGGACTATGATGTGAACCAGAATCATTGATTCATGTTTCACTTGAAATTTATTTCTTTTTATAATAAAATTAATTATTCAATTTAACAGTGAAACAAATAATAATAAATAATTAAAATTCAAAAATATATATATTAAATTGATAA
>CBVK0100190210.1:0-14372 GCA_900067695.1 Picea abies | reverse complement strand
ACTTGCCAAAGTTGAGGAGGTTGTACAAGCCAAAATAAATGAGGAATGCCTCCATCAAACGAAGGAACTCAACCTCAAAGTGTGAGGGTTCCCCCCTTCAACAAGGCATCTCTTTTCTTCAGGACACTCTAGACCTGAAGGATATGAACCTCAAAAAGACATGGAGGGGCACCCACTCCACACTCTTCCTTCATCTCCAGACACCAGGTGACTAGCTCAAAGCCCTCCTAGCTAAGAGACTACTAACCTCCCTCCCACACAAGATCTTCCTTGATGCTAGCCTCACTAGTTGCAGAGGTCAAACAATCTACAGATCAGGTCACAGCAACCAAGAAAGAAGGGAAGTGGGTAGTTATCCAGGATCTCAGAGCAATCATTTGAGACTACCCCCCCTAGGGTGGGACCATATCACCAATCTAACAAGGGTGGTATGAACTAGGACCTACATTGAGTCCATACACATTACATCACATTTGTTCACACCAAACTATTCATCGTAAACATTAAAACCACATTGATATTTGTTGTTATTAGTAGCAACCAAAGCTTTTCCCTTCAGTTTTCCATCAATCAAATCCTGAGCTCTTTGTATACAATGCATGAGGATATGTCCTAATTGCTTACAATAATAACAAAGACAACAAAGATACCTTTTCTTCGAAGCTTTGGAGGTTGACACATGTTTATTTTCCCTTAAAGGAGGACAGAATTTGTTTTCACAAGCATTACTTTCTCTTCTTTTTCTAAATCAATTCTTCTAATCATGTTTTCTTCATCAAGCAAGGAAAAAATCAAGCTTTCAAGACTAAGATCTATTTTACGCAAAGTAAATACTATGCTTGAATAGCAAGTAGGCAAGCTATTTAACAAAATAGCCTTAGCATAATCATCTTCCACTTTAACGCATATACCAGCTAATCGATTCAGTGAGGAACGAAATTTACTGATGTGTTGTACCATGCTATCACCTTCTTCCATCCTTGGCCTAGTGTCTGCTTCAAAATCATTGTGGCACTACCCAAACAATTTATTCAATGTTTCCCATATGACCTAGGAAGACTCTGAAAGGTCTATATGATACAGATATGCATCAGACAACCCTAGATGAATGATAGTCATTTCCTTCTAGTCTTTGATAGTCCATTTAGAGACCTCCTCAACATTTTTCGGTTTTACTACTTTGGCATTGACAACATCCCACGGATCTTTGTCTATCAGTAGTAGTTGGGTTTTCACCTACCAAGTATGAAAATCCCTACCCTCAATTTTTCCACTAGAGTCAATTTTTCCATGATTGTTGCCCCCCACAGACTGGGTTGATGAAATGACAATTTTGTTGAGGACGACAATGTTGTTTAGCAACAATTCAAAATTGCAAATCACAATGTTCGGGGTGTTGGAGATATTACACACACCTAGGATTTTCCTTTCTTTTTCTTTTCCTAAGTTTATTTCGCTATGTTGAGGGTCCCTTAATTTGAGATATTCTCCCCTAGACAAGGGTGCCACATACCCTCCAATCAATCCTCAGTTACCTTTCAGTTAGACTAGTTGAGTGAAGTGTTGCATGTCAACCTTGGCTTTATCACCAAGTGTTGCATGCTAACCTCGGGATCATCACCATGAATGTGCACCTGCATTGGGATCATCACCAGTAACACGCATTCCACATATGTGAGTGATCTCCTCATTTCACTATGGTTTAGCTAGTTGGCTGACGACCGCATGGCTAGTTATCTAGGACTAGGTGGAAGTTGACTCCATCGATTGCAAGTGTGTGTCACGTCTCTCTAGAACACTCCTAATGCACATTAGCTTGGCTACTATGGCGAGTTAGTTGTGTCATACAGAGTATATCACTTGTATTGTAATATTCTCTTACTCAAATAATAGAAATTCTTTCATTCTTTTCTTCAATTTTTGTCTCCTCTCTTCATCCACCATTGCAAGTTGTGTATGTTTCATTGTTAGCTAGATCGTTTGTGCAGGTATCTCAGAAACTCTACATGGTATCAGAGCCCATAGGCCGCTAGCAAGGATAGTCACCAACACTCTTTTGCAGGTACCGAAGATGGAACAAAACAACAGCAAAGATCAAATTTTCCGCATCTGCAATTCTAACGCCATATAACTACTTTGAATGGAAGCCAATAATTCTACACCAGCTCAGGGGTAGAGGCTTATATCAGATAGCCATGGACACAAAAGCAGAACCCACCTCAGCAATGGAAAAATCCAAGTACTTCAACCGCATGGATGAGGCTCACGGTCTCCTATGCATGTCTATTTCTCCCGACCTATGGTTTCACATCTCTCTAGAACACTCCTAATGCACATTAGCTTGGCTACTATGGTAAGTTAGTTGTGTCATACAGAGTATATAACTTGTATTGTAACATTCTCTTACTCAAATAATAGATATTCTTTCATTCTTTTCTCCAATTTTTGTCCTCTCTCTTTATCCACCATTTCAAGTTGTGTATGTTTCATTATTAGCTAGATCGTCTATGCAGGTATCTCAGAAACTCAACATGGTATCAAAGCCCACAGGCCGCTAGCAAGGATAGTCACCAGCACTCTTTTGCAAGTACTGAAGATGGAACAAAACAACAACAAAGATCGAATTTTCCACATCTGCAATTCGAAACCCATATAACTACTTTGAATGGAAGCCAAGAATTCTACATCAACTTAAGGGTAGAGGCTTGTATCGAATAGCCATGGCCACAGAAGCAGAACCCACCTCAGCAGTGGAAAAATCCAAGTATTTCAACCGCATGGATGAGGCTCACGGTCTCCTATGCATGTCTATTTCCCCCGACCTATGGTTTCACATCTCTCTAGAACACTCCTAATGCACATTAGCTTGGCTACTATGGCGAGTTAGTTGTGTCATACAAAGTATATCGCTTGTATTGTAACATTCTCTTACTCAAATAATAGAATTTTTTTCATTCTTTTCTCCAATTTTTGGCTTCTCTCTTCATCCACCATTGCAAGTTGTGTATGTTTCATTGTTAGCTAGATCGTCTATGTAGGTATCTCAGAAACTCTACATGGTACCTGTTATCGCACAATTTGTACTTGCCCAAAGGCCCAAGGCAAGTGGATATAGAATTGGCATAACTGGGAATAACCTATCACTGTCACCTTAATAGAAGATCCCTTTCTATTTAGGAGTATGTCAAGACTACCCCAAGGGAGATGTCCCCGGTGACCCGGGGGTTTGAGAAGGCTAAGGCAAGTAATCACAAGGAAATCCTTCCCCTCTCACAGATTAATCAAATCAAAGGTTGGGCTGTCATCTTATCACATGTTGTTTGGAATATTGGTTTTTTGGTTTGGTTCAAGCACTCTAGATGCACACACACATTATATTATTTATTGATTTACTTTGTCCATGTTAGGATATTAAACATTAGGAGGTTGCTTAAGACCAACATGGTCTAATGTTCTAGAACATGTGTCTTTTATGATGGGATGCCATCTTAGTACATGTTGTTTGGAGTATTGTTTTTTTGGTTTAGTTAGAGCACTCTTGATACTCAACACTTGTAGTCAATTGATTAGATCAATTTTAGTGTCAACATTACCATCTTCTAGAGATTGTTCTTCTCCAAGTTGCTCAACATCCAATTTAGCATTAGCACACTACACACCAAGCCCTTGATGGGGCATCCTTCCAAATCTTTAGTCTGTGTTAAACGTGAAAGAAGTTGTCTCTAAGGGAAAATAGATGCATCGCCTCCTTCCTTCTCATCTTGTTGCTTTGTAAATCCTTCTTTGTATCCCAAGTTACTCTTAAGGGAGGGTGTTATCATATTAGACATTAGGAGGTTGCTTAAGACTTGGTCTAATTTACTAGTCATGTCTCATTTTAGTGTGTTTCTTAAGTGTGCTTTTGTAATTGAGTTATTCAACAGTCACCATTCTATCTTATGCATAGGTGATCCAACAGTTCTCGTATTCTTGGCATTCAAGACAAATGTTGGTCCATGATCTCTATTTAAAGATCATGGAGAGTTAGTTGTCGATAATGGCCCAGAAGCCAATGTGATGTCACACGACAAAGATATTCGAATGATGGTGTAATCTTCACATACGGCCATGTCCGACATCACTTTGTAATCATTATTATCGTGTATGTTTGTGTTTATAGGGTTGAGCTTAAGCTTAAAGTCAACCTAGACAACACTAATTTATTATATTCCTAGGTGGTTAATAGTAATACTGACCTAGTCATTATGTTGGCTCATAACCCCTCTTGGGGAGGGTGCCCTACCTCTTCAATTGTGTATAAATATACATTCGTCTCATTTGTAAAATTCATCATACCATCTCGTTCATCTCTCTAACACATGCAATTTAACCTACCAGCTTCATAAACTCTTTGTTCTCTCTCTTATTCTTGGGTTGCATCTTCTCTCTAGAGAACTTATGATTCTTCAGTCTAGTGCACTTATGAATCAACTCTAGTAGGGTTTTATGTTGTGTTGCTCTAGTGTTGTTTTTCTTGTTTATTGCAGGAATTAGGGCTTGCAAGTTGCTTCCATCCAATCCCTTCACTCTCTTATGAATCTCAACAAGACAATATTGTACTAGATGTAAGCTTTTTGAGCACTTATATAACTTTTATGGTTCTCCGTGGATGTTTCCCTCTTTGAGGGTTTGGCAACATAAATCTCATTGTCTCTAAATCTTTGATTTCTATGAGTTAATTCTCTATGGTGTTTGTTTATGTGGTTTCCCATTTGTAAATGTCCAATAATCCCATTATTATTCCAAACTCGCAACTTTGGGTGGATTGGATTTTTAACAGTGAAACTATAACTAACTTAGCAATTTACACAACACATGACGATGTCACAATAATGCCAACCTAATACAAGCACAGAACCAAAGAACAAAGGATATAGGAGATTTCTCCTTTATAAGGTTGTGTTCCTTTGCATTACTTATTATTTATAATACAATATTGTTCCAAAATTAGGCACTAATGATTAAAATAAATCTCCATGTTTTAGGGTTTTAGACCAAGTTGTTAGTTTTTGGGGTTACTCTAAAAATGTTTTCACCTTGCTAGGAGAGCATTGTCTCTTAGCCCTTTGGTGATGCTTCATGGACATATGGATGGCTCAATTTGGGTGGATGCTTGACCTAGGTTAGACTGTTGGAATGGAAACCTTACCTAGGGGGTTGTTACTTTGCTCAACATGTTGACTAACCCGTTGGGTTCACACAATGGGGAAGTCAATTGCTCGATTAGGAAAGGTACCTACCTAGGAGGATGAGCGTTATGCACTTGGAGGAGGGCACTTAGCCCTTGGAGCTTGGGACCATGTGATATGTACCTTAAAGGTTGGACACTTGAATTGAGGATGCTTGAGTTGAGGAGCATACCTCATGAAGGTTGGTAATGGACCAAAACAGCATATGTTGAGGAGCATTGGAGCTTTGTGACCACATTGGCACACATGAGAGTAGCATTGGGTATGTGAGAGGTCATGTGGCACACAATTAGAGGAGGAGCGTCTTTCATGAGGACTCTTGGACAACGAACCATCCTGGAAGAGGGAGCATTGGACTAACAACTCAATGGAGAGTGCACCGTCTTGGAGGAGGGGCGTTGAGCCCAAAGAGGATTATGCTTGGAGGGAAATTTGCTTTGAAGTTGGATAAACCCTAGGTTGACAAATTTGCATCCTTGTATTAGAGAGCGCTCCATTTGGGGTTGCCTTGTTGGTTACCTTTATGGACTTATGTCCTTATTTATGTTAGCCTTCCTCACCTATTGAATATATAAGGGAGGAGAGACCTCTTGTATTCATTATCATCATTGTACTCTATCGTTGTGCTTGTCTTGGAAACATTAGGGTTCATGAGGAAACCCCGGGAGAGAGATGACTTGAAGGCAGCAAGATGTTAGGATTCATGAGGAAACCCTGGGAGGGAGAGAAATCTTCTAAGGAGAAAGACATTAGGGCTCATGGTCCGAGATCTTTTCATCGATGACTTATTAAAAGAATTACATTAAAGAGTGTAAATGAAAGCTCATGTGCAACATCAATAAAGAGGACACAATTATGGAGAAAAGGGGAGAAGAAGAGAAAGAACACAAGGAATGATAACAGAGTTCGTCCCAAGAATGGACTACATCTCCAGGCCCGCTTCGAAGTGGAGAGGATTTATATTATTCTCAGCGAAAATTGGCAACAATTACATGGCTATACCTCCAAAACTGAAAATAGCCTGCAACTCTGTTGCTTTTATGCAAAATCTGAATACACCAGTGAATTCATGGCGAGGAGTAGTGAAAAATCAACTATCAATTCGTCTCAATCTGACATCGTCGCCTCCAAGTCCTCCTGGTCTCTTCGCCTCTGTTGCGTGCCACCAATATGCAATTATGACAATACTTTGCATTGGAAAATGTGTCGTCGTATGACCTTTGGGCGCAGTCTCCCCTGGCGAAACTCGGACTGAGCTTAAATCATTAGTGTGGAGCGGAGTTAAAAAAACTCCGCCCGTTGGCGGATTGGTTAGGCCGTTTGGTTATATTGGAGGAGTCCCGGGTTAAAACCCACAAGCTCCCCTTTAATTATGGCGAACGGGTTTAATATATTACTTATATTATAATATATGGTTGTTATGCATACCATATATTAAAATATATGGTTATAACATATTAACAATAACCCATATTAAAACATTTTGTTAACCACTAATCACCACTTAATCGGCCACTTAATCGCCATTACCATAATTAACACTTAATCCTAGATTAGCCCCTTAATCGTTAATTAACCGAGATTCTTGGGATCGTACCTGCTAGCTACATGGCGTGTTCTAGTGATGTCATGTGGCGTCCTCTGAGGGTGCCACATGGCACTCAATTAATGGTCCATGTTTACCTCAGTGCCACATCACCAACTACCACACGTCCAACTGTGGGTGGGCCACATGGCGGCCCCCGAGTGGTGCCACATGGTGCTTTCTAGGCGTGCCACATGGCATGTTTTTATTGGCCCATTTAGTGGTCCAAAATGCCCAAAAATAGGTGACACATGGCAACCTGTTGATGTTGTGTTGACGTCATGCTGACGTTAGCACTATATGGTCTGCCATGTCACCCTGTTGACTTTGACCAAGTTGGCCAAAACTTTGACCGCACATAACTTCTTCGTTCAGACTCCATTTGAGGTGTCATTTGCATCGTTGGAAAGCTTGTGACGAGCACTTCGACTTGGAGTTGTTTTGCTGAGATTTGAGGACTTTGAATTTTTGCCCTTTTTAGATCCTCCTAGATCAGTTCATGAGGAAACCCTAGGAGAAGACAAGCAAAGATAGATGACTCAAATGTTCACAGAGAGATTGCACTTTTGTAATAGGATTACTCTTGTGAAATTAGAGTTTGTGCTATGCAAGAAAACCCTAGAGAAAAACATGAAATTAAAGATGACGATGGTTATTACGGCTCTTGTTGTAGAAATAGGGTTTCTACCCTAGTAAAAGACATGGAGAGTGGAGCTAACGCCTTGCATGATTTTGGAGCGTTGTTCTTGTGGGATGTGAAGCTAGGGAAAGAACATGGAGAAACTAGCTTGTTGAATCTTGAGCTCAAAGTAATGACTTGCTCGGAAGAAGACACAATTAATGTATCCTTGATGTTCCATGGAGCTCTTGATGCTTGTGTTGATGCAAGAGTTGAAGACCTAGGGTTTGAGGACTCAAACCCTAGGATGGACATGTAGATTTGGAAACTAGCGCTAGAGTTGTCTTGCCATGTACTTGTGTGATACAACATTGCTAGGGTTTGTAAACCCTAAGGAAGACAACAATGCTAATGTGGAGAGCTTGTGGGATACAAGATTGTAATATATACAAGGAATTGTCGGTGTTGATGCTAACTTGTTGATAATCTTTGGAGGAGGAACCAAACCTTGGTTGGGAGTGATTCCTAATTAGGAGGAATTGGTGGCTAGGGTTTGTTGAAGTTTGTAGCTCGGACAAGTATTTCTTCATTGGTTTGTGTCTAACATGTGGAAATTATCATTAATACCTCTCAGAACTTTGGAAATTCACTTTAATAATTTAATTATTAAAGTGAATGTCATTTTATAATTAATAAAGGTTAATTTAATGAAATGCCTAAGTTTTGGCATAGTGAAATAAATTAAATCTTAGCCATTGATCTCAAGTGAGGTGAGATCTAATCTCAACCATTAATCACTTTAAAGATTAGGGTTAGGGCTCAACTCAAGATTATAAAAGGTAGCTAAGGTGAGAGGAGTAGACACATCACAAGAGAGACATCTATTGGATTCAGTGACTCATGGAGGAGCGAGAGGACTTATTGCTCAGTCCGGAGGAGGAAATACTATAGCCAAGAGGATTTCAACAGGTCGTACCAATAAGGTGGAGGTTGGGAATTTTTTTTGGAAGGTCATACAGCCTGCAGGAGCACCCAGGGAGGGTTGTACAACCCATAGGTGAGGTCGTACAGGCCATAGGAGGTCAGTCGCAGGCCGTACAGCCTCCAACAGGACGTACAACCTGCAGCAAGGCCTACAGGCCGCAGCAGGGGTTGTACAGCGTACAAATGGGTTGTACATGCACCAGTGCAGCAGACAAGGACAACAAGGGGAAGGGGGTTTCTTCAACAGAAATTTGCCAAGGTTTTGTTGTTGTTTGTATTTTCTGTGGGCCATTTTCTCGATAAGGGAGCCCTTGTATGCTTGGATATTATTTTAACGAAAAGCATATTTGAAGGGCAGAAAATTTATGTGTGTTGAAATTGGTTTCTATTTGCTTCCTCTATTTAATTGTTTTGGTTGATTATTTCAGCAATTGTAAATTATTCAGTGAGGTGCAATTTAATTTTGTCATAAAGGAAATCATTTATCTAGGGTTGGGAAATAACTCTGAAGGGAAGCCAATTTCAAAAGATTTTTGCAGATCTATAAATCAGCAAGGTAAATTTCATGGCAAAGAAGCAGGCTCTAGTGGATTTGTTCCAGAGTGATAACTTGAACAGGAAGATGATCTTGACAAACAAGCTCAAATCCATCTAGATGTCAAGATCTAACAATGTTACCAGCTACTTCATGAGGATCACCCAGAAATGTGATCAACTTGCAACAATCGGGGAGAAAGTGGATGATGTAGAACTCCTTAATGTGGCATTGAACATGTTGACCAAGCCTTGGGAACCATTTGTCAAGGGGATCTGCGCTCGAGAGAAACTTCCAAATTGGCAGAGGCTTTGGGATGACTGCATCCAGGAAGAGACTCAAGAGGAGTCCAAAGCTAGTAAGCAAGGAGGCAGTGATGAGAACCTGGCCCTTGACAATCAGACAAGAAAGGGCAAAGGAAAGGGTTCCAACAAGAAGGGTAACAGTGGGGGCAACCTCACAGTCGAGGAAAAAAAAAGACTTGATTAAGGTCAAGTGCTTCGCATGCCACAAGAGTGGTCATTATGCATCTCAGTGTTCAAAGAAGAAGAAAGGAAAAGGAAAATCGCAACAGGTAGCAGCATCTGCAGAGAATCAGTTGAAAGAGTTTACTGCGAAGTTCGAGAGTGACTTCTCACTAGTTTCCTGCCTTTCCACCAGCACAGTTTCCAAAAGTGCATGGTACTTGGACAGTCATGCATCGCGTCACATGACAGAAGCACTGGAGCTACTTAGCAATCTGACGGAGACGAACTCAGGGATCCATGTGGAGCTTGGTGATGATGTCGAATATGCAATGAAGGGAGATGGAACAGTCTTGTTCTAGCTTGAGTCATGAGGTTCGTTTGATGCCCAGGATGTGTTATATGTGTCAGGAATAAAGAAGAACTTGCTCTCAATCTTAGTTATGGAGGACAAGGGTTTTGTCGTTATCTTTCAGAGAGGGAAAGTACTCATACGTCTAGAGGGAGTTAGCCCTAACACAATAGTGAGGATTGGGGTTAGAGAGGGCAACTTATACAGGTTGCAGGGGAAGCTTGTTCATGCCTTGGTACATGATAGTGACAACCTGTGTGAGTTATGGCACAGAAGGATGGGACACTTGCATTACAAGCCATTGTCGATTCTAAAGAAGATTGTCACTGGTCTTCCAGATTTCAGTGTTGAGCAACAAGGCGTGTGCAAAGCTTCACTTGGCAAGAATGTCAAGGTTGCTTTTCCAAGCAGTAAGAGTAAGTCCAAGGGGATCTTGGATCTTATTCATTCAGATGTGTGTGGACCAATGTCAATAGCATCAGTGTAGGGGGCGTCATACTATGTGACATTCATTGATGACTTTTCCAGAAAAACCTGGATCTTCTTTGTGAAAGCCAAGGATGAGGTCTTCAAGGTTTTGGGAGTTCAAGGCCTAGGTGGAGAACCAGGCAGGGAAGAAGATCAAGGTCTTGAGGTCGAATAATGGGGGGGAGTACACCTCCAATGAATTCAAATATTTTTGTAAGGAGGAAAGGATCAAGAGGGAGTTGACAGTCTCATACAACCCTCAGCGAACTGGGGTTGTGAAGAGAAAGAACCGGTCCATCATCAGTTCTGCGAAGGCTATGATTCATGACCAGGGTCTACCCCAAAGGCATGTAACACAACAATGTATTTGCAAAACATGAGCCCTCACAAGATATTGGGGGACAAGACTCCTAAGGACGCATTCACAAGAGTGAAGCCAGAGATTGGGCATCTCACGATCTTTGGTTTTCCAGTATACATCCATGTGCCTGTTGAGAAGAGGACAAAGATGGAGCCTTCAAGAGACGACATATTTGTGGGGTACAGCAAGACCTCAAAGGCTTACAAGATCTTCATACAGTGCAACGAAAGACAATTGTGAGTCGAGATCTTAATTTCGAGGAGAACTTGGCATCTAGGAAGTCCCATGAGCTTCCACCATTGGAAGAGGACGAGGAGCAGGTGGCTCCAAAGGGAGAACAGAGTTCACAGACTTCCAGTTCAGGGAGTCAGCCTTCAGGTGGGAAGGAGGAGTTAGCTCCATCCAGCTCTGTCAAGAGACCCAAATGATTTGAACAGACACTAAAGGATGCTCGAGAGCATGTTGAGGCTCCTAGGAGTACATTCAAGGAAAGCAAGCCTCCAAGGAAGTTTCCCAACTACATGGTGCTTATGAGTAGCATCATTGATGTTGAGCCTTCCAATGTTGAGAAAGCGGTAGATCACCATGTTTGGTGGGATGCCATGATGGAGGAGTACACTAATGAGTTTTAGGTACATTGGAAAGTGGTCCCCTTGAGTTATTGAGTGTCTAACTCAAAAGGGGAAATATTTGACCCTCACCACTTTACTTTATGTTATAAAGTCAAAGTGACTTTATTAGCACTTAAGTCACAAAGTGACTTTAATAACATAAAGTAACTTAGGAACTTAAGATAAAGGGGAGATTTAATCTCAACCCTTCATCTTGGTTGGCCTAGATCTAATCTTGGCCATTTGTTTCCTAGGTTAGTCTAAGGATGAGGCTAAAAGAGAGGAAAGGAGGGAAAAGGTTTTCATTGTTCACTTGAGAGAGTTGAGTGAAGGCAAAAGAGGAGAGGAGAAGCATTTTGGAGGTTGAGGGTGCATCTTGAGAGGAAAGGGCACAAACAAGGCTTGAGGGCACACTTGTTGAGAGGTTGGGTGCATTCCTTGAAAGGAGGAAGGGCGCACTAAGGTAAACAGGTTGGGTGCATCAAGCAAAGAGAAGGGTGTTCTTGTGAAAGAGGCGCACAAGGCAAGGAGAAAGAGGCGCACCTAACTTGGGTGCAAGCCTCAAGGCAAGCAAGGAAAGGAGCGCAAACACCAAGAGGGGCGCAAATCCCAAGGAGGGCACATTTCCAAAAAAGATTGTGAAGCTAATCTTGAGAGGAGCTAGCTTTTGTATCAGGTTCCTTTGTATTATTTCCTTGTTGCTATATTTGCTTAAGATCTCCATACTAAAATTTCTCATCTACTGATTTTCCCCATGGGGGTTTTTCCAAGGTCATGTTGACCAAAAATAGATGTGTATAAATCTTGTGGTTTGCTTATTTCTTTATCAGCATTTAGGTGTAAAGAACCTAGAGGAGTATTTTGTGTTTTAACTTTTAATGCATGTTGAAAGGCTAAAAGTGGACAGAAAAACTATCATAATTAAACCCTTCACCAAGAGGCATTAAAAGAGCATCGAATCAAAGCTTAAGGGCAGATTCAGTAAGCAGAAAAATCAGAACTGGTGGCTGTCCTAAAACAGCAAGAAAAAAGTCTTGAAATACCTTGAAAACTGTGCCCAACAAGAGGTCAAGGACAGACCTGTTGGGCAGCCTTTAGGAACTTCAAAATTCTTCATACACCTCTATCATGAAGAATGATGTGTGGGATATAGTGTCGATATCAAAGGAGAAGTCTGTAGAGAGTTCCAAGTGGATCTTCAAGATCAAGCATACTGCAGATGGCAACATTGAGAAATTCAAGGCCAAGTTTGTGGCGAGAGGGTTCTCTCAGAGAGAGGGAGTGAACTACGAGGAAACATTTGCTCCAGTTGCCATATATGCTTCCACTCGAGTTGTTATATCTATTGCCTCAGTCATGGGGTGGAGGATTCACCAAATGGACGTGAAGACAGCATTCCTCAACGGGTTCATTGAGGAGGAAGTATATATAGAGTAACCTTAGGGCTTTAAGGTACATGAGAGAGAGTCTCATGTGTGCAGGATTAAGAAATCCTTGTAGGGACTCAAGTAGGCACCCAGGGCGTGGAATTCCAGGGCGCAGACCCCAACTTGTACTTCATACTTCTTGGAGCAGATCCGCTCATCTTAGTTTTGTACATGGATGATTTGTTTCTCACAAGTGTAGAGGAGCTTATAGTAGGGTGCAAGGCAAATTTGGCTATCGAGTTCGAGATGAAGGACATTGGCATGATGCATTACTTCTTGGGGTTAGAGGTATCGCAAAGATTGGGTGAGATCTTCCTTGGTCAGGGGAAGTACACAGAGGAGATCCTAAGGAGATTCAGGATGGAGGACTGTAGACCGATGGCTACACCTACGGTTACCAATCTAAAGTAGGTTTTCACTTCAGATTCAGATTTGGTGGACTCCAAGTTATACTGACAGCGAAGAGGTTCTTTGATGTATCTAGTCAACACTCGGCCAAATATATGTTTTGTTGTGAACACCTTGAGTCAGTTCATGGTGGAGTTGAGGCAAGTGCATTGGGTAGCAACGAAGCATGTGCTTAGGTACTTGAGAGGTACAGTGGAGTATGGTCTGAGGTATCTTGGAGGTGATGGAGTGAGGCTGCAGAGATATATAGACTCAAATTGGGCGGGGAGTGCAGAAGATAGGAAGAGTACCTCAGGGTGTTGCTTTAGCTTGGGATCAGCAGTGATTACATTATTCAACAAGAAGCAAACTTTCGTAGAAATCAGTTTAGCAAAGGCAGAGTATATGGCAGCGAGTTTGGCTAGTTGTGAAGACATTTGGCTTCGCAAATTGCTCACAAGATTATTTGATCAGGAGTTGAAGCCCATGGTGATATACTGTGATAATCGGAGTTGTATCAAACTCTCGGAGAATCCAGTATTCCATGACAGGTCCAAGCATCTTGAGACCAGATATCACTTCATCTGAGACAGGATCCAAAAGGGAGCAGTCAAGCTCCAATATATTTCTACAGATGAGCAGGTTGCAGACATTCTCACAAAACCCTTAGTAAAGGATAAGTTTGTTTTCTTCAGAGACAAACTTGGAGTGGTGCAAAATACCTTCCTCGCTAAAAGGGAGTGTTGAAGTCTGTAGCTCGGATAGGTATTTCCACATTGGTTTGTGTCTAACATGTAGAAATCATCATTAATACCTCTTAAAACTTTAAACATTCACTTTAATACTTTAACTATTAAAGTGAATGTCATTTTATAATTAATAGAGGTTAATTTAATGAAATGACTAAGTTTTGGCATTAGTGAATTAAATTAAATCTTAGTCATTGATCTCAAGTGAGGTGAGATCTAATCTCAACCGTTTATCACTTTGGAGATTAGGGTTAGGGATCAACTCAATATTATAAAAGGAAACCAAGGTGAGAGAAGTAGACACATCACAAGAGAGACATCTATTTGAGTCATTGACTCATAAAAGAGCTATTGGAGTCAATGACTCATAGAGGAGTAAGAGAAGGACTTCTTGCTTAGTACGGAGGAGGAAATACTGCAGCCAGGATGATTTCAGCAGGTCGTACCAGCAAAGTGGAGGCTGGAATTTTTTTTGGAGGGTCGTACAGCTTGCCGGAGCACCCAAGGAGGGTCGTACAGCCCACAGGTGAGGCCATACACGCTGCAGGGGGGCAGCCGTAGGCTGTACAGCCCGCAGGAAGCACCGTACAGCCCGCAGCAGG